>JAUPFT010000017.1:18203312-18475812 GCA_036936625.1 Parnassius smintheus behrii | reverse complement strand
TTTTATTCTTAGTCCCAGTGATGGACAGGCAGTAATGGACATGGTTGTACATTACTGTATTACGCTATAATTTTTTAAATATTTCAAGAATAAAACGTAACATATTATTGTCAGAGTTCACACAATACAAAATTGGCGAATTTGTTCAAAAATCCAGTAATGAACAAAATGTACATGACTCGGTAGTAACATGTTAGAGTATCCAGTGTTAAACATAGCCTTTAATTATTTATTATTCTTGCCGTTTTGAAATGCAAGGTTATATTAGAATTCTTGATCTACTCCTAAAATACGAAATAAACAGACATTTAATAAAATATGCATAACTATTTCAGAAAAAACGTAATTGTTGAACTCACCAGCATCACGATGCTTACAATAATTCAGGATTTATTCAACTAAACGTCACGACCACGTTTTTGAACTCTTCCTGTGAAGGAACAAAATGTCTCACGTACTGTCAAATGAAAAACATAGCTTCGATTGGGTCTATCACTCGTGGAGAATATTGCCAGTTATAGGAAATATTCATAGTTTGGCTATTTTTGATAGATAAAGAACGAAATGTCCATCACGGGTGCACTGTCCATTACGGGTTCCGTTAACTTAAGTACCTAACAAAAAAATGAAATAAATTCACCTTTCATAACTTGCTTCTAAAATCCTTCGGTAATTTTAAGGAATGATATATCTGAACCTTTTTTTGGGCATTTAGCATCCATCCACGCAACTATTGTAGTAGGAACGACGTTTTTCCACTACAATTTATCAAATAGGTAAAATAATATATATAACACTAAACAAAGACTATTTCAACAGGTATTTACAAAAAAAAACTATTAACGTAATAAATAATAATAGTACTACGTACAGAAGTTTCACTCTTTTGATGTTGACTACTTGCCGACGTTTAATAGCCCACATAATTCTTATTAAGTATTACTTTGCATCGTTTCCCATTCCCACATCACGGCTGTCTTTCAGAGGTTACTTAGGGCTGTCAAGAAAGAGTAAATATATAGTATGTATAACATTAATAATTTATTTAACTCACAATTGTTTTGCTTTAATATAATGTTTAATAAATTTTTTCCGTCTCTAAAATACTGGTTATTGAATTTAAGAGTTTAAAAAACTTTAAATGTTATATATAATTTTAGTAAATAATAAAAAGGAAAACATGGACATGGAGTAACGGAAGAGTCATCGACTTATTTTTGGTAAAAAATATGAAAAGATATTCATTCAGTATACTAACTGGAAATAATAAAAATAGTATTATTGATTTTAATTATAAATATTGTTATATTAATATTTTTATTGTTTTATATTTCTTTATTTTACCTAAGATTTTTAATAAATACCCCCCCCCCCCCGCTTCCTTTGTCAGCAAAGGTAAGAAAAATTTAAAGCTAAACTTTGTCGTCAAATTGAAAAGGATTTAGCGCATTGAAGCCATTGATTTGTTTATCAGCGCTGTGGTGGAATCCGGGAAATTCCGGGTTCGATTTCTGACAGCGACAATTTAGAAATTTATAATTTCTTGAAAACTATTTGTGTTATTTTTATTTATATGGTTTAATATTGTACGCAATATAGGTATGAATAAGAATCTCTAATTTAATTAAGTGGGATACTTATAGGAACAGGCAATAATATCCGCACAGAAAAATTATATAGTGATATTGCACCATATTAAAAGCACATGTAAGTAGGTACTTATTAATCTTATTATATATATTAATATATGCTCATTTATCTACTATTTATGCAAACTTCTGTTTACGGATCTCCTACACCAAGGCATAGAATAAATAATATGTAGTGCTACTCGTACGTTACCAAGGTTTGCCTAGAAGAGATCACATTTAAGCGATGAGGTCAGCTAATTGTATAAAAAATTAATATTTTTATATTTTGTGTATAAATTTATATTTTGTGTGCAATAAAGAGATTCATTCATACGTTGCGAATTGGTAAGTAAAATAGGTACGGTACCTATTCTAATTGATCGAATGAACATATTTTTGCTACTATGCGAATTCTGTGCCTAACGCATGCAACGTGCAAGGTCACTCGTCGCGAATCGCGATTTAATAAATCGCTCAAAAGAAGTATGTAGGTAGTATAAACAACAAATAAACCTGAAATACGGTTCCTAAATGAAATGTGATTGTATTCCAATTAGTTAAAAATCTTGTAAACAAAGTTTTAATTTCAGTGCTTTGTGATAACTTAAAATATTTTAATTACAAAAGACATGTAAATTACCTACTTTAATTTACCTAAGCAAATTTCATACGTTACCTACGTAAATTTCAACTAAGTTTTGTAATAAAGTACTTAGGTGTTACTTCTGTATTTAAATTATTACTTAATTCTTTTTTGCTATAATTATTTATTTGACAAAAAAATTAAATTAGTATACCTTTCATTATCCTTAGGTAACTTAAAAAATTATATATCTGAATCTTTTTGTTTGCTTATTAATGTGCATCCATCTACGCAACAATTATAGTAGGTTCGAAGTTTTGCCATTATTATTTATCAAATAGATAGGTAATAATATACACATATATTATTTTTAAATTACATAAATTTTGTGAACTATTTTATCCTACAATTAAATACTAAACACTAAAAACAATTACAACAAGTGTTTACAAAAAACTATTTACGTAAACAGAGTTAAAATACATCAATCGCCTACAACCACAGAGTACCTTTGTATAAACTGAAACCTACAACGCGCTAGCCCCGACTGCGTATTACACCAAAATTCACCCAAATCGCGATTTTAGGTAATTATTTAACACAGGTAGCAAGAGTGACAGAGGCCTGCCCTGGATGCCTCGCGATTGTAGGTAATTATTTCACGCAGGTAGCAAGAGTGACAGAGGGCTGGTAGCAGTTATAGTTCAGTTTTTTTTTTCTTCAAGATTTAAACACAACCTAAATAAATACAGTCCACTCAGCTCTCATTCATTTACACAATAGTTTCTTTAAGTTTATTAGTCAGATACTTAGATATCACAATTTTTTAGTTTCTTCTTTCTTCACCAAAGTAAATTATAATAAATAATTAGTCAAATACAGTCCACTTAGCTCTCCATCAACTACAATACATATCAATGATAATCGTTAAAGGCAGTGTTCCCTTTCAGGCTTTCTTCACGTACTATAGTTCATAAAAGATAGCTTGATCTCTGCGACAGCTGTCAGTAAAAATCACGCCTATGAATTTCTTAGAAGTACAGACAGTACCTGTCAATGTCATACTTTATGGGCATGCACTAATTAGGTCGGCATGCCCATAAAGTATGACATTGACAGGTACTGTCTGTACTACTAAGAAATTCAGGACTTCATAGGCGTGATTTTTACTGACAGCTGTCGCAGAGATCAAGCTATCTTTTATGAACTATAATTTCTAATTTTATAGCTAGTTGTGGGGTAACGGGGGGGTACGTAATTTTTTTGTCTCTTTCTGCGACACGCTATGGCGGCTTCTATAGGATTCTCTGTCTACGGATAAAAGTCTGTAGATAGTACTTTCTTTTTCGATGTATAGGGTATGTTTTAAAATAGAACCCAGTGTACCGTCCAATGCAAATGACGTCATGAATCGACGCTATACTGGTGATTCGTTCCAAAACATAGGACATTATATGACGTCATACATTTACGCCATATTGGAAAAGTGTTGGCGATTATTTTGTCATTTTGTGCTCCAAAAATCATTATATCTTCCTAATGGAGATACCAGCAATTATTCTATAATTTTTTGTATTTGAATAAATAAAAACAAATTCTGGCATGCTTTATTCAGCGCTTCGATCAACAATACCAACTAGATAACGAGTCACGTACAAAAACATAGCTAAATACTGTCCACGTGAATATAAACTTAAACAGCTACATTTGTTTACCTACTAAATAAATGAGACAAAAAATTAAAATAGTTTTAAGTTCAACCTAATTACAACCATCGCATCTAGTAATAAAGTCACAAATCTTACGATCATTAGTCACAAAAAAAAAGAACAAAACTATACAATACTCCTATCACTTGGAAATGAAAAGACATAAATTAAAGAACATTTGGTGTGATATCAACCTTAACATGTTAACAAATAAAGTTTGTCAACCTTTTTTTTTTGCGCCCGAAGCAATTAAAGGGCTACCCTATACGTAGGGAGGCGGAAAATCCATTACGCATACCACGATAGCCGGTCTGTCGTGGTTATAAGGGACTCACCGTCCTACCGGGGACCTTAAGTGATACCCTCTAAAAACCTCCTCCTTTGGGGACAGGCAACCGGCTGATTAAGCTGTATTGTGCCTTATCGTGAGCGACCCTCTTTTGGGAAAAGAGGGCGCAGGCGGCTACGAGCCGCTGAGGGAGTGCCTACGAAGGCAAATTAATATTAGTTAATATAATAATTTAATTTAATTAGAGTTGGCCTGAGCCGCCAGGAGGCAGTTCAGGTCGTTTGTTAGTTTATTAGGCGGGTCCGAGAGAGAGTTTCTCGGCCTGCGGACTCGATAGCGAGATGGGGGTGGGGCTGCATAAGTAGCTGCCTCACGAATTAAATGATTTGAGTGCGACTCTGAGGCTTTGAAGAAGTTCTCAGAGAGTTTTTGGAGAAATTGTTGGATTGTGGGGAGCTCTAGGTCCCGATGAAGGTCAGCATTACGGACGTACCAAGGTGCGTTCGCAGCTCGACGACAGAAAAGGTTTTGAACTATTTGGAGTTCATTAATAATTTTAGGGTTGGCGTGGGCAAAAACGGGGCCCGCGTATGACATGACTGGTCGTATACAGACCTTATAAAGGGTACGCTTGTTTCTAAGGGACATTTTGCTGTGTCGGCCCAACATACTGTTGAGCCTACTCAGATAGAACCGTGCGTGACGGGTTACTCTTTTGACGTGGGGCCTGAAAGTGAGCCCTGCCTGCCTCCCCTGCCCTGCCAGGGGACAGGGGTCCCTAGCATACGTATTGGTGGAGTGTTTTTGAGACGGCGCGGCGTCGTTTATAATCGAAGTGAATGGCGGAGCTCTTCTCCGGGTTCACATCGATGCGCCATTTTTTGAACCAAGCTCCTAGGTCATCGACTGACTTTTGAATCTTGTTCCGTATGAAGGGTAGTGAGATACCTTTGCAGTAGATAGCAGTGTCGTCTGCAAAGAGGGAGAGCTGAACACCTTTCGACGGGAAAGGAATGTCGTTGGTGAACGGTGAACAGGATGTACAGCAGAGGAGCAAGTACTGAGCCCTGAGGGACACCAGCCTTGATAGTTCGCTGTGAAGATAGCGTGCCTTCGTGTCTAAAACGAAAGGTACGATGCTTTAAGTAGGAGGCCACGAGACGTACTAGACGATCGGGGAGACCTATTTTGTAGAGCTTGTAGATAAGGCCTGTATGCCAGACTCTATCGAAAGCTTTAGCTATGTCGAAAAAGACCGCGATGATCTAATGACGACGAGGATAGAAACCGCTGAGGATATATTCCACAAAGCGGTGAACTTGTTGGGGACATGAGTGTTGGGCTCGGAAAACGAATTGATGGGGAATGATAAGAGGGTCACCGTCTGTGGGAAACAGATAGCGCCTCATACGTGTTTGGATGACTCTTTTGAAGAGCTTGCCCATTGCCTTGAGGAGGCTAATGTTGGTTAGGTTGAAGCAGGCGTTGAAGATAATAGATAAAAGGGTTAACACCTGCTCAGGAAAGTGTTTTAGGGCTTGGTTGGAGATGCCATCCGCGCCCGGAGCCTTTTTAGGCTTAAGTCCTTTGATGAGGGATGAAATCTCATCATTGGACACAGAGATAGGTTCGCAGGCCGTAGGGGGTGAGTTCCGGCGGCGGACCTCATCCTCCACTGCCTGGACGTGTGACGGCAATGCTATCTGCAAAGCACTCAGCCTTTTCCTCGTCCTCGAAGGCAACCGTGCCGTCGGGACGGGAGAGAGGGGGAGTGTGGGTGATAGCGTCTATGCGGAGGGCTCTGGCCATCTGATAGTACGCTGTATGAGATGGAGAGATATTCTCCATGAGTTTACTCTTTTCGAGGTCTCGAAATTCAGAGAGGCGGAAACGGAGTTCTCGTTGAAGACGATTGGCCGCGCGCCTATATTCGGGGGTGGGATATTTTGCTGCTCTCCGGAAAGCAGCTTTTTTGGCTTTTAATAGGTTACTAATATGTAGGGGAAGCCCACTATTGTTAGCAACCGGGACGACCCTTTCGTTCTCCTTAAGGGAGGATTTAATAAGGGTGGAGAGTGAATCGACCGCGGTGTCGATTTTTTCGGGACTGTCTAAGTCCGACGGTAGGGAGATGGGAGAGTCCTGTGAGTCCAGAGCTTTAGCTAGGGACTCCTTGAATCCCTTCCAGTTAGTGAAGGATTTCGTGTGTGTTGGGGGAGGTGGCTGATGGCCAAGAATGAGGGAGACCGGTCGGTGATCGGATCCTAGATCGTCTAGTGTCTCGATTGCTCTGAGGTTGAGAGAAACTCCTTGGAGTAACGCAAAATCTAGTACATCGGGGGCGTGATCGGTGTTATCGGGAAAGTGAGTAACACCGAGGGGACTATGGACGGTAATATCAAGAGACTGCGTGATATCGAGCAGTATCTTGCCACTAGGGGACGTAGTACGGCATGTCCATTCAGTATGCTAGGAGTTAAAATCTCCAAACAAAATGACTGAATTGCCTAAAGATAAAATGGCCTCAAAATCTTTTTTGAGGGGATGGGTTCCTGAAGGGATGTAACAGGAGGCTATGAGGATGGACTGATGTCCAGTCATAGCTAGCCTGCATACCGTGGCTTCCATGTTGGTAAGCTGCGGAGTAGAAATGGGCGAGCAATGAAGTGTCTTCTTGTAATAGATGGCCGTTCCGCCGCCTCGGCGGGCGGGTCTGTCGTTACGAAGAAGAGAGAAATTTTTAATGGAAAGGCCTTTAGTGTCCTTGGTTTTGAGATTAGTTTCCTGTAGGAGGAGGAAATCGGCTTCACAATTCCGAAGGAAGAGCTTAAGCTCTGGGAGGTTATTTCGCAAACCGCGAATATTAAATGATACAAGCGATAAACCCTTAGGTTTGATACGACCGTGAGATTTTGGTAGAGTAACTGACATTGAAGTTAAGTTAATTAAGTTAACTTAACTTACAACGCTAACAGGAGATTATTATGCTCTGCAAGAGCGAGGAGACGTTCTTGGGGGGACTTCGCGGCGCACAGTTTGCGTGCTACTACCGTGATTTCCCTAATGTCAATATTCCTAATAGCGGAATATAGTGTATTGTAATCATCAGGTGTGGGCTCTGACTCATGGGAGTAGGAGGTTGTCCGCGGTGGGTCTGCCTTTTTGGGGCCCCAGGGAAAGACTGGAGGGTTTGTCAACC
This sequence comes from Parnassius smintheus behrii, assembly GCA_036936625.1. Classification (NCBI taxonomy): domain Eukaryota; kingdom Metazoa; phylum Arthropoda; class Insecta; order Lepidoptera; family Papilionidae; genus Parnassius; species Parnassius smintheus. The sequence continues at coordinate 18,468,401 of JAUPFT010000017.1, read as the reverse complement.
TTAACGTGTTAACAAATAAAGTTCTTTTTCCCGTTATTGCCTTGCGAGCTACGTCATTTAGTTATGTTTCTGTTTTCTTCTTCAAATTTGGTCCAGGAAGTATTGAGTCGCTTTGAACATTAAAATAATTTATATATTTTAATGTTCAACGCGACTATACAACGTGGGGCTACAATGGCGACTTTAATTTAACACACATATACGTTTTCACACTTTCATTTCATGACGAAATTATATTGCCATTAAACAACATTATTTAGGGATATATTTAAAATTTTAGAAAATAGCATGTTAGAGCAACCTGTACTTAAAGAACTGTCGCGCAGTGGTCATTTGCCGGGTTCACGGATCATAACATTGCATCATCGAAATTTAAACGAATAAGCAATACTATTGAAGGAAAGAAGATTTGTCGGCGAGCGGCCGGTGCGGGAGACACCTGCTCCTCTCCCGCACCCCGCCACACTGATATCGAAATATTTTTATAGTACTAGCTGAACCCGTGTCCTTGACACACTTGTTCATAGCAGTGCCCATAATTATGTCGACTAATATTTTGGTGAATAATTCCGCGAAAAGACGCTTACCTATTGTTTTACTTATTAATTTTTGTGTAATTAGGTTATGGTACTGCGATAAAAACGCTTTGTTTTGCTTTTTTTCCAATTTAGTTGGTACATTTACATCTCTTGCGATACGGACGCTTTTATTTGTGTTATTAGTGCTTGTGTAAACCTGTGATCGTGATGGCAAATACACATCCGAACTACACAGCAGCTGAATATGCGGACATGATCCTAATTTACGGAGAATGTCATCAAAATGCCGCCCTTGCGATTAGAACATATCGCGAGAGATATGGCGATACAAGACAATGCCCTACTCATTCTCGCACTATTGTAGGAGCTCTTCAGCGCATCCGCGAAAACCGACCAGTGGATCCTAGGTATCAACGCCCTGATCGACCGCCTACACGACAATACCCAATCCATTTAACTGAAAATGTGATACAACACTTCGAAGACCAACCCAAAACTAGCCTTCGCCAGAGTGCTAGGCATTTTCAAGTCCATCACAGAACCGTCCATAGGATATTAAAGCGCGAAAAGTGGCACCCATTCAAGTTTAGAAAAGTACATACTCTGCTATCGCGTGATAAAATAATACATATAATCACGCCTCTTTCCCGTAGGGGTAGGCAGAGACCACTTCTTTCCACTTGCTACAATCCTTACATACTTGTTTCGCTTCGTCCACTTTCATTATTCCCTTCATACATGCTCTACGGTTTAGGGTACTCTTAACCTGGCCTTTTTTCAAGACGTCCCTAATTTGGTCTAGAAAAGTCCGCCTAGGTCTACCCCTTCCAGTACTTCCATTCACACTCGCCTTATACACTTTTTTCGTCAATCGTTCTTCATTCATTCTCTCGATGTGGCCAAACCATCTCAGCATACCTTTCTCAATTTTTGTCACTACATCTTCTTTCAAGCCACAACGTTTCCTTATCTCACTATTTCTTACCCTGTCACTCATTTTAACTCCTATCATACTTCTTAATGCTCTCATCTCAACTGCATTTATTCTACTTTCATGTTTCTTCTGCCATACCCAACTTTCACTTCCGTACATGAGTGTCGGAACCAACACCCCCTCATGCACAGCCAAACGAGCCTTGTTAGACACCTTCCAACTGTTCATAAAGGAGTGCAAAGCTCCATTCACCATGTTTCCTGCATTCACTCTTCTTTCGATATCACTCTCACATAAGAGTAGAGATAAAATAATAAGAGTTAATTATTGTCAGTGGTTACTGAGAAAAATTGAAGAGGACAGTGACTTTCTTTCTCAAATTTGTTGGACTGATGAAAGCACGTTCACCAGAAACGGCATGTGGAACCAGCACAATCTGCACCACTGGGCACCAAAAAACCAAAATCCGCGCGTTTGGCGGGAGTCAGCCCATCAGTACAGATATTCGGTAAATGTTTGGGCAGCTATTCATGGTGACAACATCATCGGACCCGTATTCATTGATGGGGCTTTGAACGGCGGAAGGTTTGTTAATCTATTAAATAATACGGTGTCAGAATACACAAACAACCTAAACGTCCATCGATACCAACGAATGTGGTATCAATTAGATGGCGCGCCTGCACACTCTGTAACAACAGCCAGGGAGTGGCTAAATGACACGTTTGGTGCACAATGGATTGGTAGATTTGGACCTCGTAGGTGGCCAGCAAGATCGCCAGACCTCACGCCACTCGATTTTTTTTTCTGGGGGTGCATCAAAAACGATGTATACGCGGAGAACGTGGATTCGGTGGAACAATTACGCCAACGAATAATAAATGCGTTTGAAAAATTGAAGGAAATGGCTATAAGTGACAATTTATTATCAAATGTGCGAGAAAACATGAAACGCCGTTTAGTTCTTTGTATCTGCCAACAAGGTGGCCTTATTGAAAACAAGAAAATTTAAAATAAAGACAAATTAAAGCAGTGATTAGTGATAACAGTTAACAAATAGTAACACGAGAGTGTGATATGATACGTGTTTGACTAAGCATCTCCGCTGTAGGTACCACATAGGACGCGCGCCACCACGCCGATAAGTTTCTTTGATAAACAAGACACTTTGCGCGGTTGCCAGCCCGCTAAACGCTGCGTTGCCGCTCCGAGTTAACGTAAACCAACTAGGTAAGTATTTTCATGAATGAATTTTTGCAAGGATGATTCCAATTTTAGTTACTTTTTTAATATTTAGTTTGTTTGAAAAAAATAATTTTTCAATTTACGAGTAATTTTAACTTTTTAAAATGAATATGATTAATGGTCACTAGCCCTACCCGTGTATTAAATTAAAGTCGCCATTGTAGCCGTACGTTGTATATTATTTATATTCCATACTAATATTATAAATGCGAAAGTGTGTTTGTTTGTTTGTTTGTACTTCTTTCACGTCGCAACAGAGCATAGGCATGGCATGATTTTTTGTATGGGGATAGTTCGGTGGCTGTAGAGTGACATAGGTTACTTTTTTCCACGGAAAAACATCTCATTCCCGTCCCCCTGGGAAATATTCTATTTTCCCACGGGAATGAGATATTTTTCCGCGGAAAAAGTAGCCTATATCACTCTACAGCCTCGTTCCCGTGAGAAAATAGAATATGTTGCAAAAGTTTGTCCTTCTTTCACGTCGCAACAAGCGTCGGCATGGCATGAATTGTGGTATAGGGATAGTTCGGTGGTTGTAGAGTGACATAGGCTACTTTTTTCAGCGGGAAAACATATCATTCCCGTGGGAAAATCGAATATGTTGCAAAATTAAATTCAGCTAGATGGCGCCACCGTGATTCTACAAGACGGACGACGGTACGATGGACGAACACAGAACGTCAGAATATCTGGATTATTATGTCTTTTTACCAAAATTATGATACAAAATGTATGGATCTGTATTTTTTCACGCAAGACCGGGAAGAGAGCGATAAAAACATAAAATTCACCAGCTGATTTTCTTCAAACGTTTTGGTGCATTGTAATTCACAGAATAGGCGATAACCTCGCAGACGATATTAAGTAATCCGTTGATGCTCTGCCTACCCCAACGCCAAGGGTTACAGGCGTGATTATAAGTATGGATCAGAAATACTATCACCACTTCTTATTAACCAACGTATACATAGTTTAAATTGATTCCGCTAGATGTCGTTAGTAGGTTTTTAAAACGCGGTAATGAAATGTTTTCTGAAATGTACTTAACTCCCGCCGTTGAGCCACTCGTCAACTTATAGTACATACGGTACCTATACACTTAAATTGTTTCTATTTCATAGCTTATTCGACTACCTGCTTTTGATTTTGGGTGTTTGTTGTTTGGCTTTGTGATTTGGTTAAGGTTGAACGGATTTATATTGGCTTTCATTTTCGGATTTGTGTATTTTCTTGGATCGGTTTTGTTGATTTGGTTGGTATTCCTTTATACATATTTAGACTCTAGTTTTAATTAGTAGATATGAAGTAAAACAGATTACACAGTAGCACTTTTTATTCACTCGATCAAACGAATCACAGTAATTATGTATTATTCCTTGCTTAATGCAAATGAGCACAGATTTGAGCAGAGTAACTAACTTGTAGGCAGGAGACTCACAACTGAACCCCCACAAAGACACAGCAGTACCTTTTATAGTTTATAACGATATTACGATTACCCACAAATTTTATTATTCTTATATAATATGTTACTCTATGGTTTTATAATTTATTAATCTTATAATCATGTATATACGTGTAATATGTAATAATATATTGTATAGGTGTCGATGGTTTCAAATCCATTGGTAACATTCGGCCATCCTGATTCAGACGCGTCCCGCGGCACTCATTATGCTCGCCACTTTGCCTCTGAAAAGAGAATAGAAAATTACGCAGTAAATGGTGCTATTTTGAAAAAGAAATCACGTAGACAAAATTTATTATGTTTGATTACAGGCCATGAATCAAGATTGAAACTATTTATGTAACTAATTGTTTACCTAACAAATCTGTTTACATTGACAATTTTGGGCTTATACGCTTAGCCATCCCAGTGTTTTAACAAATATGGATTAATTCAATTAGCTGTCCCGGATCTATAACTATTGTGGACTTGGTCACCTAGCTGTCCCTTCTTTTAATTGTTATGGACTTGTTCACTTAGCTGTCCCTCACTTTTAACTATTATGGACTTGTTCACTTAGCTGTCCCTCAATTTTAACTATTATGGACTTGTTCACTTAGCTGTCCTTCACTTTTAGCTATTATGGACTTGTTCACTTAGCTGTCCCTCAATTTTAACTACTATGGACTTGTTCACTTAGTTGTCCCTCACTTTTAACTATTATGGACTTGTTCACTTAGCTCTCCATCACTTTTAACTATTATGGACTTGTTCACTTAGCTGTCTCTCAATTTTAACTACTGTGGACTTGTTCACTTTAGCTGTCCTGGTATTTTAATCTGTACTTTAGCTGCTTCTTATATATATATATATATATATATATATATATATATATATATATATTATAATATGTTTTAATTAAAACAGTATTTTAATTAACAACTTTATTATCACAACAACTACTAGTACAGAATTAATAACAATAAGTGAAAATTAATTCAATTAAATAATTACATTATGTTTTTTTAATATTTTTCTAGAAACTAATAAGATGCACAAATTTCCAACAAAGGTAGCTTACTTTTAAGAGGTCTATCAAATCATCCCTATCTACTTCACGGTCGCTACATGAACTGTCATCATCAGATAGTGTTGATTTATATGGTCGTAGACTCTCTCCACTAACTACAGCATTAAACCTTCTATAACCTTTCATACCCATAATACTACTTATTTTATAACGATCGAGTGATTGCTCGGCCTTACAAACTTTGTATGGACCCGTGTATGAACCATTTAGTTTTTTGGTGACTTTAGCAGTTGTATCTCTAGCCACACCCCCTTTCCATAAAACTAAATCTCCTACTTTATACTTTTGGCATTTTTTATGCTTACGATCAAACCTACTTTTCATTAAGGTCATATTCCTATCAATAAGGAATTTGGCACCCTTTCTTCTAGCCTGTAAGTTTTGTTGTTGAGAGTCATGATCTTGGGGAGATTCTTTAGGAAAACATGGGAAACGTGAATTGTCCTGACCAAACATTAAACTAAAAGGTGTGTATCCCGTAGTAGAATTTGGGGTATTATTAATTCCCCAAACTACATCTGGTAATTAGTTATCCCATGTACACTCGCTGTCAGACATTGTATTTAAGCCATTTAGTAAGGTGCGGTTCACACGCTCAACTTCACCGTTGGAACGAGGACATGCTATAGCATTTAAAACGTGTTTAAACTGTAACTCATTGGAGAAAAGTTTAAAATAGCGGCTAGTAAATACCTTGCCTCTGTCGGTAATGATTCTCTTTGGATTACCGAATTGGTAGAGTATGTCTTTTAGTAGCCTTATAGTCTCTATGGAGCTGCAGTTTTTAGCTGCTCTAGCGAAAACAAACTTGGTAAATGCATCGACAACGACAAGAATATAAGTATTACCTTTACGAGTTTTTATAAAAGGTCCCAGGTGGTCTGCGTGTATGGTATGCATGGGACAAGCTGCTTTGTCTATTGGGTGTAATTCCCCTTCTAGTTTGCCGTGGTTGCCCTTACCGAAAGCGCATTGTAAGCAAGCGTTGATGTACTTACGTATGAACCGTGTCATGCCCGGGAACCAAAATTGTGTTTTGATGCTCTTCCCGCATTTTTCGAAACCCGAATGCCCTATTTGATCGTGAAGTTTTTGTAACAACCCATACTTGGCTAATTTAGGAATAACAAATCTATCTCCAGCAATGGTTTTTCTAAACAGCAGGTTATCCTTAACTACATAATTGGCTATTAAGTCTGGATTAGTGCTTTGTTCGCGAAATTGTGTGAGGATATTTTGAATACCTTCATCTTGCATTTGCAGTGTTTTTAACCAATCATCATTATCTATCATACGTTCGCCTGGCCGATACTCTATTTCTAGGTCGAAATCTTGAATAGTTAGCCACCAGCGGGCTATACGCGGAATCAAATCCTTTTTAACTAACGTAGTTCGCAGAGCCGCACAATCCGTAACTATCTTAACGGGTATGCCAGTAAGGTATACGAAAGCGTTTAAGGGATTCTACAACAGCTAAAGTCTCCAATTCATAGCTGTGGTAACATCTTTCCTCATTCGTCGTGACTTTACTAAAAACGCGATTGGTTTTAAGCTACCATTTCTTTGGTGCTGAATGAGCACCACGCCTAAACCGAGTTTACTTGCATCAGTGTGGAGTTCTGTTTTAGCATCCTTGTCGTATATGCCTAAAACTGGTCTTTCTATTAATCGTTGCTTTAGTGAACGAAATGCTTGTTCCTGCTTAGAATCCCAATGCCATTCTACATCCTTTTTGGTAAGTTCAGTTAACGGTTGTGCTATTTGAGCAAAGTTCTTTATAAACTTTCTAAAATAAGACGTTAATCCGATAAACTGCCTTACTTCGTGTACATTTCGGGGTTGATGATATTTAGCTACGCAATTAATTTTAGCTCGACCTGGCCGAATTGTACCGGCAGAGATTTCATGGCCTAGATAATTAGCGGTACCTTTAAGAAATGAACACTTTTTTAAATTTAATTTTAGATTAGCTTTTGCAAGTTGACCCAAGACTTGTTCCAAAAGATCCAATCCCCTTTTTACTAATACAGTCGGAATCATACATATAACATCATCCAAATATAGAGCTATTTCGGGACATACTTCCCCTAAAGTTACTTGTATTAGTCGCGCAAATACAGCTGGTGCATTAGGTAATCCAAAAGGCATTTTTAAAAACTCATACAGGCCTGATTGGGTAATAAACGCGGTTTTCCCTATGGACTCATAATCAATTGGTACTTGGTAGTATCCCTGAGCGAGGTCTAGTGTTGTAAAATAGGATTTACCCGATAGACGAGTGACTTGATCTTCTATGTGGGGTAGAGGGTACCGATCTTTAATGGTGTTAGCATTCAACGCCCTATAATCGACACAAAGCCTATAGTCCCCTCCTTTTTTCTTTACTAGGACAACAGGACTAGCATACTCCGATGAAGATTTTCTTATAATTCCTGCTTCCAAGAGTTAATTTATTTTGCTGTTCATTATTTCATTTTCCTTATGTGAAACTCGATACGGTCTACGATACACAGGTTGGTTAGAAATAGTTTTTAGTGTAATTTAGTTAAGTCAGTACATCCTAAATCTTTCGTGCCTCTGGCAAATGAATGGTTATACCTATTTAGTGGCTGTAGCAATTCATTTATCTCCCTATGACTCAGTTCACCCGCATCAATATCAGTCAATTTAATTTCGGACTTATTAGTGACTTGGTCTACAATAAGAGTATCGGTTACAAAATTATAATTTTTTTGTTTTAAAATCTCCGCCCTAGCTATGAGTTTATTAGAAGGCCACGATATAGTTTCATTCCTAGCGTTAAGTACCTTTAAATACGACATACTCGAATTAATGATCGCTTCTGGTATAAAATACGATAACCCACCTAACTGAAAACACACTGCATGTGTTAGAAATGCGTGCTTATTTTTGCATTACTGTTACAATCGACACTTACGCTAATGTATGCATAGGTTTGGCTAGGTATAGTGACCTCTAATTTTGTAAAGACTGGAAATGTCGAACCATATTCAATTATGTTAAAACTGTTATTTGTGAAGATATCCCCTAAAGTATAGGTTGGAACAAATTTTACGCTATTTGACGTCATAACTAAGCTCACATTTTCTTGATTTATCATTGATTGTCCAATTATTAAATCCATGCCTGGTAGCTTGCAATCGGTTAACTCTACACTTCCTACCAAAAATAAATCATCAACGTTTACAATAATTTGGCAAGTACCTAGCGAATATGAACAGACCCCCCAAAACCTCTCATTACAACGACCGAGGGTTGTGTTTTAAGTTTCATTTTTCTGGCTTGTATAATAGTAAGTATGCTAAGCTTACTTCCAGTATCTATATAGGCCATCCATTGATTACCATTAACAATGACTCTTTTCTTATATATATATATATATATATATATATATATATATATATATATATATATATATATATATATGGGTAGATATTAAGCGTTACGTTTAATACGTTACTAACCTTATAAGCCTGTTGCTGCATGGGACTAACTCCAGAGTAAGTCGCAGTCCCGGCTGCATACCAGCATGCAGCAGTTGCGTGCCCGAAGCGCTGACACACACAGCAACGTTGCTGGCAGTCCTTCCTTTCATGTCCTGGTCGTCGACACACGTAGCAGATCTTGGGAATGAGCTGACGGCGACTCAAAGTAATTTGTGTATTTTTTCTCCAGTAAGAGTTGCTCGGTGTAAACGCCGACGTATCCCTGCGCTTAACGTTCTCTAGTGATGACAGATAACCGAAACTTAGTTGTTCGGGCGTTTCACAATTGTAGGCTTTAGCATTAGCTCTCAATTCAGGTGGTAAGCCTCGAATAATACAGGAGATTGCATGTTCACCATTAATGTTGCATTTTTTGAGGAGTGACAACTTTTCATGATAATATTTAGTCATCGTTTCATCGTCGCTTTTTGATCTTGCCAGCATTATTTCTAGCCTGTCTACGTAGTCGGTAGATCGAGGAAAAGCAGTTTGAAGTGCTTCCTTCCACCCGTCCCAAGTAAGGGTATAATCGTCAAGGTCATCGTACCACTCCCGAGCAGATCCTGCAAGGCGTAATTGCATTATAAATTGGCGATCTTTGTTATTCCATATATGTCACCTAACTGGTCAATTTTATGAAGCCATCCAGTAAAGTTGCTGGCTTGATCGTCTGGGCAGAATTTGGTGGTATGATTTCCGCATCTATCGGAGACATACGACGCCTTTTCGCAATCATTGAAATTTGTTTTTCAGAAAAAGAAATGTCTTCATCTTCTTCCGAGCTTGCAGTGTCTTCGTATCTTCGCTTATGCTCTCCTAACCCTCTGATATACGGTCCGGACCTAGTAAATACGATACCCACTTCTGAAGTTTTAATTAGTAGTATATGTTTTAATTAGTGAAGTAAAACAGATTACACAGTAGCACTTTTTATTCACTCGATCAAACGTATCACAGTAATTATATATTATTCCTTGCTTATTCCAGCTTATTATCTATTATCCAGCTTATTAGCTTCCAGCATCCTTTTGGCTGCTCTTTCCTTCTTCCCAGGACGCTTGGCCGCTCGCCGCTTCCTGGCGGATATCCTAGAGCTGGTTCCCGCGGCCGCGACTTCCACTTGGGCTGGATTTTTATCCTTCCCAGCTTCAGTGTGGCTACTGGTTCCAGCTCCAAGCACCCCAGTCGCAGTAGCTTGCCCAGCCTCCTTGGTTTTAGTTTCGGAAGCAGCCAATGCGGCTCGTTCTCTTCGGCCTTTTTCCCGCTGCTTCTTGTTCTTCTTTTTGGCCTTTCCACTACTGCCTGCAGGGATAGACCCTCCTGATGGTCCGTCAGGTCGGCAAGTCACCTTTTTGGGTGCCTTGCCTTTCCCCTTACGGCTCACCACTTGCCAGGCAGCAGAGAAAAGGTCGTCAGTTCGTAGTGGCTCCGCAGTTTTGTTACTCGCGGGTTCTTGTTCTTTTTTCTCATCCAGCTCCTTGGAACTGGTTTTGGAAACGTTCAGCGAGGTAGTTTTCCTTTTGGTGGGGGCACCTACGCTGGACGGTACTGTCCGTGGAACCGTCGGGTTAGTGACGGTTCCCGCTTGTTCTTTGGTGTCTCTGGTAAGCACCTCTGACACCTCTCCCTCTTTCTTATTGGGCCTTAAATTGTCAATAATTTTTTGTTCTTTAAAATTCATCCCCCCGGCTTCCCACCTTCCATGGAGCCCGCACCTTTGGGAATGCCCTACTTTAAAAAAAAAAGGAATTTCAGGCGTTAGGATTACCGAGAGAATATAGGGACGCGAAGTCGGCTCACAGCGCGACATCGGGAGCTCGATCCAGCTGGTAGATGGGGCTGACAAGGCCCATCCCCACCACCCGAATAAACTGTCACTTGCTCCGTCAGCATGGCTTTTACCACCACCCAGCCCCCTTTTCAGGAAAACTAGGCAGCCCCCACATCCCTCGCCTGCGACCCTCTGACGAGGCGCTTGGCCATTTCCCTATCTGTGGCTAGCAGATAGGGCCACCGTTTAGCTTGATATCCGGACCAAAGAGGGCGTGTTGCCTCTCGCCACTATATACCCCAGTGACGATCGGCTCAACCCTCCAGGACTCCTTCATCCCCGCGTACGGTGCTCGACTGCGCAGGTCCTAGCGCAGGTGGGTGTGTTAGTCCCACCCACTCTTTCCGGCGGAACCGTCCCCTCCTCCTTTTTCATCCGGGCTTGGGAACGGCAATGGCGGAGTTAAAACAATTGGCGAAGAACAAAGATTATAAATTATTACGAATATAAATTATTAATTATTATTGATTTATTATTATTAATATTGTTATATTATTTCACATTTTTTTAATGTTTCTTTTTGTTAATAGTTTAAAAATTTCTTCGCAGATTACTACTTACAGGACAGGCGGGCTATGCTTTAGTGATCGTTCTCCTGTTCTCTAACCTCCATGGATGAGGTATATTATATTATAAATCTATGGATAAGCTAATGTAATCGGGAAGTCATGTGCATTTGTCGGGTGTGTTCCGAAATAGAACCCAGTCATTGAATATAATATATACTATATTATGTATGTGTAATAGTATTCTATGAATCGATTCGATCGAGTGGATTTATGACGTCATTTGCATTGGCCAGTATCCCAGTATACTGGCCAACGCAAATTACGTCATAAATCGACGCCATATTATTTTTATTCGTTTTAACCTTTGAGCATAGAATATAACTCTTTTCTATACTCAAAGGTTTTGACCACTTATTGACGTCATTTACATTCGTCAGTGTACTGGGAACATTTTGAAACACACCCGTCATCAATCATCAAAGATAAAATAAATATGTGGTTGTCATGAAAACAATGAACGATACATCTTTTTTTATCATCTATATATCGTTCCACGAGCCACGAGCTTCTGAAATAACCAACTAATCGAAAGTATAAAATTCCGTATAGCCAGGGTTGCCAGATCAGACTTTCGAAAATACTGTGGTGTCCACATTAAATTACGGTGTTTGAGAAAAATACAGTGTTTTATGAAAAAAAAACACAGAGTAATTAAATGACATATAAAAAGGAAATCATTTTTTAATGAACCAAAATATGCATTTATTTTTAGTATACTATACTAAAACCAACTAAATATCTTAATATTTAATACACAAAATAGTTAAATCACTGTCACTATCGATTGCCTCCCATTTTTTGTAAATTTCAGATTTAAAAGATTTTAGCATCTTGTAAGTTAGTAAAAAAATTACACAGTTGCCTATATGACGAGAAATGGCCTGTTTTGCAAACATGTTGTCCTTAATTGTTTCTGTAATTAATCTATTCCTGTTCTTAGTTTTTGTGTCATTTATTTGACTGAACACCCTTTGCCACTTGGCGTTAAAATTTAGAAGAGCTAAAATGTTCAGCATAAACTAGGCAACCAAACTGAACTCTTCAAACTGCTTTACCTAAAATGCAAACAAGAAAAAAATATATAGAAAGTTCAAAACTTGTAATTAATATAAATGCTTTTTACCTTGTGCCAAAATACATCGGCTTGTAGGCTGGTATCAAAATCCTTTTTAGTTTCGGCAATTTTTGCCACTGATCGTCCATTTGTTGTTGCTCTGCTAAAGAAGTTGGAGTCAATCTTAGCAGTAAGTTAAAAAGTACGTGAAGAGATTCGTCTCGCTGTGAGTCATCCCAACAACTTTCAGGATCCAATTTGGAAATCGCACTCAGGACAGGACTCCTTGAGTGCATATCTTTTACAGATTCCTACGCAAGCTTGTATCAATAAAGGAGACAATCAATTTTTCTATGGAGAATGGGCCCACTACAAATTTTAAAGATTATCAATGAAATGCATGTCGATTTATTCCTTATAATCCATAGATTACAATAAAATTATTAGTTTTACTGCAGCTAAACGGAGTCCTGAGAAATTAACAAATAAAATATGAATCTAACAATAACCTAAAAACAAACTGAAAGCGATTTTCTAGTAGTATTCTTCGGTATTATAAGTTAAAATAGTGCACAATTGAATAATAGTACATATAAAACTAAGCTGTAGGTATATTCAGCATTTATAAATATTTTAAAATCGATGTAAAACCTTTCACTAGTTCGGGCAAAACATAGTGCCTGTTTATGCACAAATGTCGTATGGATTCTAACTTTGACATGTATTGATTGGTTGTGAGTGTAATTCTAAATACCAAGATGGCTAAGGGATAATGTCTTCAATAATAGTACATATAAAACTAAGCTGTAGGTATATTCAGCATTTATAAATATTTTAAAATCGATGTAAAACCTTTCACTAGTTCGGGCAAAACATTGTGCCTGTCTATGCACAAATGTCGTATGGATTCTAACTTTGACATGTATTGATTGGTTGTGAGTGTAATTCTAAATACCAAGATGGCTAAGGGATAATGTCTATTTATATTTATATTACCAACACACAGTAAGATACATTTTAAACTGATTGTATTACAAAAAGCAAAATATAATGTAGGTAATTCTATTTATCATTGTAAATCATAATTTATTTAAGTATTCTATTAACAGTAGTAGGTGCAGAAACAGAAACCTTTTATTCAATTTAGATTATAAATAATACTTATTGAAAGTCACTTTTTTAATTTACCACTGGTTCGGAAAAAAACCTCTGACTTGAAGAGAACCAGCAAAATACCCAGTAGGTCTTTTAAAAAAAAGCCAGCTTACAATCATGTATGTCATAATTAACAACACAGAACAAATTAGAAATAGCTTGGTAGCGATCACCTTACCCACGGGTTATTGTCAGCCATAAATTCCTTTATACTATAATAACCCCTTTTATACAAACTTAATTTAATACATTTTTCGAACTTTGATGATTGACTGACATATATAGACAGGAGCGGGGTCAAGACATTATTTTAAAATGTTTTGGTTGATTAGTAAGTAGTAACATCATAATAAAATGACTAGGAATTAACATGCCTTATCTATGTTATTACACAATGATAAATAGTGAGGAAGTAAGATGTTTTAAACTGTTTGTGTAAGGATTAAAAAAACACAGGCTTAATTTAAATGTATTTATTACTAGCGATGCGCCTCAGCTGTGCCCTGGTGATTTATGGATCTCGACAACAGTGCCATCTACCGAGTCCAAATGTAAATATAAACCATCTAGGAATCCATCCAAACACACACAAACATTTTCATTTAAATTGGTTGGAAGGTTTCTGATGTTTTGTCTATAACGGACATAGGTAGAAACATTTTAGTGTTAGATATATTTCTGAAGGTTTTTTGAAAATAACTTGATGGTAACATGTACATTTATGATATTGTAAGCAATCAGAAGGAATTTTCAATTATAATACAAGACTGTTGTCTTCAATATCCATACACTTTTTGTCTCTGCAAGTTTTCAGCCTGCACGGCATACAGATTTGTTCTAAGCGATCCACCTGAAAAGAAGTTAATGACAATTGTAAAGGTATCTTAACTAAATAATAATACTTATCAATATATTTTTTTTTTCTATATTATATAGGAATTAAAAGGACATTTTTAATAATAAGAGATATGAGATAAGACTATGCCTTCAATGTCAATAAACTGTATTTACATATTTCTGTGAGCATTTTCTTATATCTGCCTTTTCATATGTTAAATAATAAAGAAATTATTATAAATTATACAGCATTAATCAGCTCCAGCTGATCAAATACAGAAGCAGTAATTATTGATTAACATCAGTAATATTCAACCATGTAAAAGTTGTCTCACATTTTATTTTTACCGGTTTCATGTACTTACATAGTAGACAAAGATATTATTGTTATATTAAGTATATCTGATTCTAGATGACAAAATAATATTCCTTTCTGCACAGTGAACAACACAGCTGTCGAAACATAATAGAAACAACCATTACACTTTTTTATGGAAACCATTATTATTAAACTTTATATTTGCTTTTAGTACAAATAATTACTACATTTTTTACACATAAATATATGTAACATTTATATTGCCTATCTACTATGGCTGGTATAAATCCAGGATCTGTGTCTGGCTTAACAAAAAAGCCATTTAGTATTAAGCAACTTGCTGAATACATAAGGTTACCTATTTGTACACAAATGCAGTTATATGAATTGCTCTTCAAAACACTCTTTTAAGTCCCTCGACCCAAAGATTCTAATTTTCTTTTAACATTATAATAACTTCTTTTGTGCATTCTATTTATTATTTAATTTAGATTTTACTAATAAAATAAACTTAATACTTTGTCACTTTTAACAAACTAATAAGGTTCTAAGACCTGTTTATTATTTGTATTTGTTTGAGGTAAAATATACAAACTTAATAATAGATTTTCACAACCTAGAATAGGTGTAAATTAATAAACTCTTATATTCTATTAGCGAATTTTACCACAAAAACTAAAAAGAGAAAAACATACGTACTTGTGTCAATTAATATTTGGCTAACCTTTCTGATAATTGATAAAATCCATATTTTCTTAAACATTAGTTTAATAATGCTTGTAAATAAAAAACTCCATTTTGTTCTTACCATAATGATGCGACTCCAACTATGTTTTATTTCACTCGAGTGAATCGAGTGAATTTGTCCAACTCGATAATCGATAGAAAATAAATTTTACCGAGTTACCGAGTTAACTCGGTAACTCGGTTTTCGTATAGATTCAGAGGGTGCTATATAGATATTAATTTACTTGTATATATAATAAGTCGCTGCGGGTGACATCACAAGTTGCATCCAAATTCAAACTTGCATCTGGCATGTTGTAAACAAACCTGAGCTTAGTTTTATTTATGATATTGATTTATAGTTTTAATTTCATGTTGCCACATATTACTTATTTATAAAGGTACATATTTAAAAATGGTTTAACTAAAGTAATCGCTGATCTCAACTCTAGTGATAAACTTTTCTGTAAATAGTTGGTTTACTCAAAAACTAGTGTACAACTAGAATGACATACATACATACTCGTAAATTAACCCGAGTGGCTCGAGTCACAAAACTCTACTCGAATCGCATCTTTATCTTACGGCCAATGCAGTGTTTGTCTACAATTTAGTGATGAAATCGACTTACTAATTCGAGCAATTTATTGATATATTATGTAATAAATAAATTGATATTAGGTAATATGTATATATTCTTGTATCAATTTATGTTATATATGATATAAATTGATTATATATACTTTGGATAGTCAAATTATTAATAACATTAAGACTTACGTCATAACGTTAGAGTGATATTATTTTATGAAGATGTCGATACGCATACCAAAAATAATATATCACTACCTACTAAGCGTAGTAATAATAATTGTGTTGTATGGAAGAACAATTATAAAAATAATTTGTGAAATATTGACACAGCTTCGTTCATCTAATTTGAATTGTTTAAATCGAGTTACCTGAATTTCAACTCGAGTCGATTTTTTGCGAGTTATCACGGCACATCTCTAAGACAAAAATTTTTTAAATGTTACATTATCTTAGCCAATGATCAGAACACGAATGTCAAAACAACTAATTTTTTTTCAGATTTCTTGTTTCCGTTTACATTTTCGAAAAATCTATAGACCATTTACTATTATAATTTGGTGTCTTTTTTTTGGTGTAAATACCATTAAGTGACGTTAATATTTCTAGTGGGCCCAAAAATGATTGTCTCCTTTCAGCAATTTTTCTTTATTACCTTTTTTTCACAAACGGTATTTCATTTGTCAAATGTTGATTCTAAACCCTTAGTCCAAGATACATTTCATCCAAATCGTCTGTCGGGTCAATTTTGTCCAGATCGGTTTCCATGATGTGAGTTTTTTTGTAGATAAGTCGTTATCAGTACGTTATACAGATCGTTCATTTTTGTGTGCTCCTTTTTAATCATAGGAGTTTCACTCTGAAACAGTGTGTTAGTAGGGTAAATTTCGGCAACATCCAATTCAATAAGAAAAAAAAAGCCTTTGTAGCAAGATCATTCGACTGCTTATGGATTTCAAAACATTCGTTATATTCAAGCTATCTTCCGTTAAAAAATAAAAGTGCACTCTATTGCTCCAAAATCCTTTCCACTACTGAACTCAAAGACAGCCATCTTGTTTGAGCCGGTTTTAAAATTTTGTGTACTTCAGTTCCAGTGAAAATTTGAAATTCGTTTAGATGCGATTGTCTTTTACTACTGGTCGAAAAATAATTGTATATGTCTTGAGTAAGTTTTAAACAATCAGCAGGCAACTGTTTGCATGCATCCCTTGCATAAAGATGCAACGAATGACAAACACATCTCAGTACAATTATTCCGGGAGCCGTGGTAACTCAGATGGTTAACGCTCGCTGTAAATATAACAGAACGCCCAGAACCCAGGTTTGTTCCCCGCCAGCACCAATGAAATTGTTAATTTCAATTTTAAGTGCTGATTTACCACGTGCTCAACAGTGATGGAAATTATCTTGAAGAAAACTGCATGTCTGAGGAATAAAAAAAAATATTTCGAAGAGATGTGAAGTTCCCCAACACGCATTGGGGCAGCGCGGCGGACACTTCCTTGCCTTAAAACCTACCTGTGCCCGGCAGTGGGACGTATATAGGCTGTAACTTTAGGTTTTTTTTTATTCTGGGACTCTTTTCTGGAAATCGACTTGACACAGAGTTTCTCTAGTGTGTTACACCCGTCTGAACCGAAACCTATAATATTTTCAACAGGGATGGAATTTTCTTCAAACGACTTCAACACATCTTGAAAGAGATGTTCTGCTGTGGCAGTAGGAACCATGTTCCCATCTCCTTGTTCAAATCTGCTTACTATTTGGCACTACTCTGGACAGTGGTACACACACACACATCGTTATTACCGATCCGATTTCGGTGCTTTCGTCATCAATCATTACAGAAAATTTTTGTTTTTTTTTAATCTACACATAGTTCTAGTTTTTAGGAAAATCTCAGTGAATTGTTAATTACGACCAGAAGTTTTGGAAATATAATGGGTTATAAGTCAATTAAAAGGTCCATTATATGTGTAAGATTTTGTGTTCCACCATGAATGTCGCCAACTTAATCGAGGGCTGCGATGATGATGATAGATTTTGTTTTTTTTATGTGTTTGATTCATTCACTGTGCCTGCGAACATTTACACATCACACGTTACACAAATAGCACGGTACGGGTCTTTCGGATCACGTTGAAGCCAAGTCTTAAAGTTCGTGTCACTCAGCCAATCATCTCTAAATTTTTGCTTATTATGTTGTTTTTTTATTTATTTTTTTCAGGAGTTGATGGACTACTCTCACTTACTGTAGAACTATCTCTTACGCGAGACATAATTTTCACAAAAAATATCATGATTTGCGCTCAAAACTTAATTTAAATTACAGCAGAAAATATTTAATCGTAATATTTTAGAACTAAATACTAAGACGATTAGCGTTGTCACTTTAGTGATTTTGTCATTAGATTTAGTGAATGTTTGGTGTTGGATAGTGATATTCTGAAAAAAATCACTAAAAAAAATATTTAATGACTTTTAGTGATATTCATCAAATTTTAAAGAATTTAGAAAACATATATCGGCAATCCTCTTTACCTGTCGGTGAATACCCCAGTTTATGTCAAAATAGCACAATCCTTTTTCCGCATAACAAAAACGTAATTAGACGTCTTTTTTAGGTTATGCTAACGTTCCTTGAGGATTTCCCAACTAATAATGAGAACCTAACATGTATGTAAAGTTTGTTTCCGTAGGTGTTGAATTGTGTTGAACTGTTGCTTGTATTTAATTAATTGCTAGTCGTCGTTCGCAAAAGTAAGTCAAAATATAATGAGTAGTTTTAGTATTGACACTGACCTTAGAGCTCAGTGAGTATTGAAATCATTCAATTTCGAACGATTTTATGAGAATAATTTTTTGTATCCGTATTTCTAGCATTTGAAATACTGAGAAACGCGGATACTCGTGGAATTTTTACTGCCGTGGTAAACTGTTTACATGGTCTCCTAATAGAAAACTTTATTGGAATTGGGGTGGATAATGCCTCTATCATGACCCGAATCAATAACAGCGTACCTATTTTAATTCTAGTCAAATGTGTTTACCACTCGTGCAATTAGCTGTTTTACATGCGTCAGAGCACATTTTACCACGAAATATAGATGTTCTCATTAGAGAAACTTATAGTTGGTTCTCACATTCACCCGAACACTCATTGATTTATATATTACTAAAGGAGGAAACGGAGAGTGTCCGTACCCGAAGTCAATGCCAGCAGGAGATGGACCAGAGAAGATTTGGTGGTGCAACGCCGCAGACGTCGGAGGGCCAGCCGCAGGCCACGGAGGTCGGCCCGTCAGTAGCTCCTGCATCTGCAGCACCTGACTTAGGTGCTCTGATGGTGATGCTGCAGCAGCTGCCGCGCGGACAGGAGGAACAGGCCCGTCGGTTGAAAGAGCACAGCACACAGTACACAGCAGGAAGATCCGGACATCAAGCCGATTCTGGAATGGATGAAGGCCCGTGCTATCAAGCCTAAGTGGAGCGACGTCTCAGCGATTAGTTCGACCACTAGAAGCTATTGAGCCCAATGGGACAGCTTGCTGATTCAGGATATAGTACTGTGCCGCAAATGGGACAGTAGTCGAAGAGACAGCTGTCGTTTGCAAATGGTTGTCCCTAAAGCTAAAGTGGCAAATGTTCTACAGCTGCACCATAATGGTTGTTCAGGAGTCCATCTGGGAGTTAAACGAACTCTAATGAAGATCTGAGAACAGTTTTACTGGGTCCGTTATCGTGACCATGTCGAGGATTGGTGTCGCACAAGTTGTGCGGCTGTGAGGGGACCTCAGACACGTAATAGAGGAGCATCGAAATTGTACAAGGTTGGTGCACCATGGGATAGGATAGCCCTTGACATTGCGGAGCCGTTACAGAAAGGCGCAAGAGGGACTCCTAAGATCGCCCATGTGGATCACTGGCGCGTTATTACGGGGCCGATAATGCTCGGGACGAGCATGTCTTAGGAGGGGGCAGGGTTGCGCGCCTAAGTTGACGTCTGGCACTAGCGCCATCTGTGTTGAGTAACAGAGCGAGGAGAGCTTTCCAGGAAATGAAATGACTAATCTTTCAACCGACAGCGCCATCTAGTATCGAATTGAATAACTAATCTTTCTAGAACACACTCGAACTTTCGGCGCCTGGTCGATTGGCGCGCACATTTACTTGAATATTTTGGATGTTTCGGTGAAAAAGCTTATTTAAAGGCGCTGCAATAGGCGATCGGGACAGTATTGAATTTGGCGAGACAAGCGAAGCTTCGGAGCGAAATAAAGTGAATCAGTGTGATGAATTATTAGTGTTTTTAAGTTTTAATTGGTGTTCGGCGATTAAAGTGTTAACTTTGGTGATTCAATCGGCAGTTTTTATTGACGACCTTATTATATGGTAGATGAAAAATTGACTTTCAATAAGTATTATGAATAATACTTATTGAAAGTCAATTTTTCATCTACCACTGGTTCGCAAAAGAAACATCTGTCTTGGGAAGAACTAGCAAGAAACCCATCGGGACTAGTTTAAAAAAAGGAGCTTACAATCATGCGTGTTACAATTAACAACACAAAACAAATTAGAAATATCTTGGTAGCGATCACCCTTCCCGGGGGTTATTATCATCTATAAATTCCATAATATTAAAATAACCCTTTTTATACAAACATAGCATAATAAAGTTTTTGTACTTTGTGTACTTACGTCAAATTTTGTATATTTTCTGGGATGTTGTTGTAAAGGCGTATACATCACCCCAAGAATGAATTACTGACTCTGTGGAGTCGAGTAACTGATACCGAAATGGCGGGATATTAAAATTATGTAGTGGTTATTTTAGCACGGCCTTATATATGAGTTTTTTTGTCTACACAAATTTACTTTGACAAGGTAAAAAAATAAACTTGTTTTATTCGTGATTCATGTAATTTAAGGAATTTTAAAATAAAAATTAAATTAAACAAATAATACATTAAAAAATTAATGATTGGATTATTTAAATATTTTTACCTATTATTTGAATATTTTGCCGATTATTCACATAAAAATTAATTTTAATCATCCAAACACTACAGTAATGTACATAGCGACATATCATTGAATCGACGTCAAGTAAAAAAAGTTGAATCCGGTTATTTTTTTAATAAACTATTGCCTTGTTTGAAAGATTTAAATTTAAATTAGTGATAAAAAATTGTAATGAAATATAAATAACTTCATAATTCTTCGGATTTACGTAAAAGGTTATTTTAAATAGTGTGAGTTGCTTGTGCAAAGTTATTGTGGCATGATTAAGAGGATTGAGAAGTACCGATACGCAGCGCGAGTAGGTATTTTCGAAAATGCTATCTGTTTCATATCGCACGCTTTGCCTCCCACCGGGCGCGAACAACACAAATACGAAATATTATAAAAAAATTCTCACGCACACTACAATACCAGCAGTAAGCGACGCTCGGGCGTATTCTGCGAATTGTGGGCTATCATATACATATATATATATATATATATATATATATATATATATATATATATATATATATATATATATATATATATATATATATATATATATATATATATGTATATATATATATATATATATATATATATATATATACTTAAATGTCTTTGAGACAAGTGACATAATTATTCAATTTGTTAGTGTTTCTTTGCAATTTTATTATACTTATTGCATAGTGTGTGACATTTAGTAGGTACTAACTACATATATCTTTAGAAGTGAGCTGTTATTTTTATATTTAAGTACCTACCTATCTATATCTGCCTAAGGTAAATGCCAGTTTTTATGATGAGTATATTCATTCAAATAAAATTATTTTATACCTTTTAGAATGGAAGATTATAGGCGAGGAAAAAAGTCAACTGCCTTTATCAACAAAACGAAGAAAAATTCATTTTTTTTTCGTAAATCGAAATGATGGGTAACGCTAATTTCTAAAATCAACAGTTAAGTACACTTACTTACTTATATATACATACTTTACCACATAACATACTATTGCACACAGGTATCATACGTAGTATTATTTATTCTCTGATCATACTTTGATTTGTGATTTGAGAGGTGATAGACCGAAATTTATTCCACCAAAATATAAAATGTGGAATAGCTGATGTTGATTTTTAAGACTCCATAAAATGACGAGGTTCTATGTTCGGCTGTATGTTTTTTCTTTTATTTTTTTTTTATATATGTTCACTGATTTCTCCATCATGAGTTTTATTGCAGTCGGTTGTACAACATTTTGAATTTTACCACTTGTCTAGTAATAATATAAGTCCGTAAGAATATGTTGTTCGTATTACTAATTTACTAATCTAAATTTCAATAATGAACCGAATTAAAGATAAACTAGCTTTTGCCCGCGACTTTTGCTCGCATTAGTTATCCGTAAAATATATTTTAAACTATTATCATTCTATTTATTTTGCAATGACTCTGAACTTGACAAGGAATTACGGGATCAATAATTTGCGGGAACGATGTACTCCTAATATTCGTCGAATGAATATTAGAGGTCTAACAGCGCTACATCGATGGAAGAAGGCATAATAGTGGAGGGTTTTCAAAGAGGCGTTGAAATACATGGCGTTAAATATCACATGCTGATTGGCGATAGCGAATCTGGTATCATAATTGGACTATTGATTACTATGCCATACGGTTCTAACCTCATGGTGAAATAAGTAGAACGCAAAAATCACCTTTTCAGAAATGTTTTTTTCCAAATGAAGCAGTTGGGGAAAAATAACCAATAAGGTTATGTGCCAGTACCTACAAGAAAAAGAGTTGAGAGCAATGTTTAGCGTCTCCGAATAGCAGTAGTTGGCGCCGTGAAACATTGGAAGAACGAAGACATCACTGACGCGGAAAAAATTAAAAACATCAAAAATGACATAAAAATCAGTGCCAATCATGTTTTTGAGAAAAAGAAAGAAGAGATTTTGGCTTCTTTGCAAAAAAACGAGGACGAAATAAAAGAATTAAAATTGGCTACTAGAGGTCAAAGAGACAATGATTTGTGGCACACTGAACGGAAAAAAGGCTAACTGCATATAAATTTGGAAAAATGGCAAACTGCGCCCAAATAATTCGTGTTTGAGAGTTACTGTATACTCATTTCAAAGGAAATAGGCAACCGAATATGGAAACCAACACGGATCGAAGGCCATACGAGAATTTTCCACAACTACCAACCTAAAAGTTTCGGTGTGTGGACTGTTTATTGATTAAGATGATTATTATTTAGGGGCAAGTGCCGATGGACTTATCGGAGATGACTCTCTAATTGAAGTCAAATGTCCTATTTCTGCTTTTAATATGCCAATATGCCACCACGCCATAACTGAAAAAAGATCAAATTTTGTTTGTTACGAGGACAGATTATTTTAAAAAGAAATCATGATTACTATTATCACCTCCAGGGAAAATTACATATCATATTTTGTTTTTTCGTGGTATGGACACCACATGTTTTGGCGTATGAAAAAATTAAGTACTTTGACCACTTTTGGACAGAAAAAATGCAGCCAAAACATAACTCATTTTATTTTCAGTGTTTATTACTAAAATTGATTGACCCTCGAGGACCTAGAAATATGGCAGATCGAGAAAGAGTGTAATAAAGTAATGTGTAGTAATAAAAGAATAATTTCCACAGGTTGTTAGGTACTTTTTTATTTATTCACCTACCTAATTAAGTGTAATCTCGAAATCTTTTTAAGTTGCAGTCCTTATTCCATAAAGACTCTAAAATAAAAAGACTAAATACCTAATCAATGAAGTTATTCACTGATATTATTTTTTTCGTAAGAAAAAAATAATATCAGTGAATAATTTCTTCTCACTAGACCATAATAATATCTTTTTTAATTTTTTTTACGTTACTACTACGCACCCTATAAATTTTCTCCTGTATCGTGGAGGCAGTGTACATTCATAAATTGCACAAGAACAAACATCCAAACCCGGAACAATTACTTGTAGGTCATATAATACAAGTATTTGACTTGTACCGTGCGGGATTCAAACCTGCGGACATCAGCGCTGTAACTCATTACTAAGCAACTGCGCCACGTAGCCGTCAAATCTATACATATCTGTATATGTATATCGATAAAATCTCCAACATCTAATAACAACAAACGACAACTACATCAGTATGCGTATACCTCTGCCTCCCGACCCGTATCGTGCGATAGAGAGAGTTGCAAGTCTTGGAAGCAATTGCCTACATTTCTTTATTGAAATATTGTTTCAAGCAATAACATTTTTACCTCGCTAAACCTTTACGAAAGGAGATAATTTTAGTTACATTAGAGTCAGTACACATTAGTCTAGGTCTGTAAGTTTTTCTTTTTTAGTAAATCAGTTTAGTTTAATTAAGAAAATTAAAAACGCTCGAGGAAGTTTTTATGTCAAAAATCCAGATATTTAGATGCTAACATCTTATATCGTACGTAATATTTCTTTAAAATTAAAACGTACGGACCTATTTTTTTTTTTGTTATATATATCATTTCCAAAAATAATGAAAATTAAACTATGTTTACGGGTGGGAAAACGTTACCTATCGCTTTTTGTATGAAAATTTACAGCTTCACAATCCTCTTAATGTGAAACGTCAAAAGGTATTTCTTAGGTTTGGTTGGCTATAATAAAAGTATCGAGTACAAAATTTCGAACTAGATGGAACTAGAAAATATCGATACTACTCAGATACTCGATACTTTTGCGGGTCCCTAATTCATAGATAAATAAATATGAATTAAAATCATAAAATTGAATTTAGATAAAATTTATCATGCATTTTCAATAGAAAAACATTTCTCGTTTACTTTTTACAGAACCTTTTATACATACGTATTTTTAAATTTTTTTCATGGGACAATATAACCTATTGTTCCATTTTACTGGTGTATTTTCTCATAAATTTAAAGGCCATAATTAGAAAACCAACACTAAAGTTATGTTTAAACGAATAACGTCGTGTAAATTTCCATTAAGACATACATCCTTCGTGCCGTCATATAAGCCACCCGATGAAAAAGATTGTAAAGCTATAAAACATTTTATTAGTCGACATCAAAATATTTTAATACTAACTGGTGCGGGAATATCTACAGAATCTGGTGAGGTTAAAATTATTGTATTATTAAATTTTTTACTTATTAAATCCATCTCTCAGCTCTACCAAAATATAATGGATAAGTCTGTAATGAAAATTCAAACATAAAAACTACATAAAAATAAAGATACGTCCCACAGCTGGACACAGACCTCCTCTCTCTTCTCTCGACCCCAACTGAGTAAATTACAAAAAAAAATTTAAGTGCTGATTTACAACTTGCTCGGTGGTGAAAGATAACATCATGTAGATAAAAATGCAGGTCTGATAAATTAAAAAAAATATTTCAGAGATGTGAAGTCCATCACTGGGGCAGCGTAGAGGATATTCTGTAAAACTCTCCCAGAAGTACGCATAGTAATTAAAACAGAAACCACAAACAGTGGTAATAATGTCTTATTAAGTTTGCCAAACTTATGTGCACCTTGAGAGCTGTTAGCTGTGGTAAGCTTGTCCAGGTACACTTAGTGCTTAAATAAATATATTTTACAGTTATACTGTTCTTGAAATTTTGATGATGGATGCAGGTGGCTCAGGACCATGCTTTGTCTTTTTTGGGGTGGCTAATGGTGACGATGTTTTTTTTAGATTAGTTAATGGACAAATAAAAAGGCATCATATTATGTCTGAGACAATATAGTAGTGATAATTAAAAAAAAAGGAAGTGTAAAATTAAATAATTTGCTGACATTACACTAAAATTAATTTGACAGCTCAATAGTGCATTGACTAAGGATTTTTGTTTTGATTCCCCCTTGAAACAAGCATTTGAAAAGCCTGCAAATAGTAACTTCAGGCTTGGCTGTTTGTCCTTGTACAATTTATGTTTAAGAATCACCACAGTAAATTGAAATTAACAGCATGGGAATAACATTCTGTATATTAAAAAATAATTTGCATTAAAATTCTATTTTTTAAATTATTATGAACCAGTGTTTGACTTCAATCAAAATAATGAAGATACTTTCCCTCTGTATTAAAACCAAGGTTTTGAAAAATTGGAATTTAATAATCAAAACTTAATAATTTTTGATATGTATTAATAAATTAAATTTTTAATTTTATATTTCTGGTAACTTTGTTTACTGTCGCAAACTGTTTATATTAAGAAACTAATTATTTAAAAATATATCTTAACTAATTCTCTTTCTTTTATACTTCTTATATTAATATGTTATGGGAAATATTTGTATCTCTTTTTAAGCATATTGCAAGTGAGGGGAAGTTTGAGATATGGCTTATTAAAGCTTATATTTATTTTATTTTTATTTAGCAAGTACATGTACAATACACATATATGACAATCACGAAAACATACACATTTCTTTACTCTCTGATATGTATATCAATAACAAGTGTACATAACATTCGCAGATTGATTCATGCAATTTTGGGTTAATTTGGAGTACAAATATCATCCAATCAATACAATGCAAATTAGAACTATTCAAATAAATTATGTACTTAAATAAGAAAAATCTAAAGATAAAAAAAACAGGTTTAATTATTAAAACGGAATATGGTACATATTATATTCTCTTCAGGAGTATGTATATTTTTTAAATTAAATGTAAAATATATTATATTAAAAATGTAATTTACATCAGGAATTTGACTCTTTATATTATAGAGAAGGATTGCAGAAAGCTAGAATTTATGTATATTAAGTTTTACATGAATGATAATGTTATGATTTTATAGAATAAGGGTAACAAATGAGCACACAGTCCACTTGATGCTAAGCGCATGCTATGGGCCATAGACACCTATATCTGTCCTCGTAATCTATTTAGAATCAAAATGCAGATGCATTGTCACCCCTGAAGACTAAGATGAAATGCCTCATTTTCAGTTAAAAGGGTCATTTACATTTAAAGTCTTTATTAAAAATATGTGTTTGAGAAGAATAATGAGTTAGTAAATAGCAGCATATTCTTGCTTCTATTTTCATTATGATGCCTGATTTGATCAAAGCATCAAGAGTGGTAGACGGTGCATGGTCCGACTACTGATCTTATTAACACTGGCCTTCCACAAGGTCTGCTATCACATATGTTGATCCTTTGGCATAACAGAGATATCACAAATCAGTTACATTCATTGATATGCAGATGACAACACTGGTGATGGTCTTACACCATGCAAAAACAAGTTGTCTGTTGCCATAATTACATTCATCGATATGCAGATGATAACACTGGTGATGGTCTTACACCATGCAAAAACAAGTTAATTTTTTAACGACTGTTTTTGTAGAGCGAAGACAACCCTCCCTCCACCTTCATAACGTTTTATGATAATATGCGTCAGAGTTCTTTTTCAGATTTTACTTATTTAATTATTCATTTTAGATTTACATCATCATCAACAGTCATTGGTTGGTAAAATTAACATTGGTATAGCTGTTTTCTTCAGTTATTTCTTCCCGTGCATACTAAATATAAATGTACGTGTTCTTTAGACTGTCGAAAGTTCTTCCAAAGTATAATATAAGGTCTTCCAATAACTTATAGCCATAATTTGCATCTGAAATTTTTAAATACAATACCTATTAATAAATTTTCTTAATTGTCCTCCCCAAAAACCTTAAAATTGATATCCGTATTATCATATTATTAAAAAAAAACTCCACAGTCTTGGATTTCAAAATAGATTCTATTTTCGTAATCAGTACCCCAAGACACCACGAATATGTAGAAGTAATAAGTACAGACTGTGTATTAAAGTGTCCATAAAAACCATTAAATAAGGGTGGTGCCACTATTACTACGGGGCAAATTTTAAAGAACGCACCGAAAAATATTTGTGGGATAGACGACTTTTTCTTTGTTTTGTGGTTATTTTTACTTCTAGTAAAATTATTTTAGATTTTAGAGCTTATGAGCAGTTTAGCACCACACTTAAACCGTCAACAACTGCTAAGTTCATTTCATCCCAGTAGCTACTCCAGCGCTGTTGTGGAGAGTTTTTGAGCTGTTAGTTACTGCTTACAGATGGCCATTTTTTCAACTGTTCTACTATGGGAGTTGGTACTCTTTACTTCTACACTCCATACACCACGAAATTGATACCCATATCATATTATTTAAAAAATATCCGCCATATTGGATATGAAAATGGATGTCGTTTTCTAATCATCACCCCGAGAAACCTCAAAGTTGACATCCATAACATTAAAAAAAATATGTCCACCATCTTGCATTTGAAAATATATGCCATTTTCGTTATCAAGAAACCTCGAAATTGACATCCATATCATTCATATATTAAAAAATGACCGCCATCTTGAATTTAAAAATAAATGCTATTTCCGTAATTAGCACCTCGACAGACCTAAAAATTGACCCCTAAATCTTAAGAGGAAATATAACCTCAAATGGCTTAGCAAGATCCTCCGTTATGCCGAAAATATTGCAGCATTAATTTTGAAATAAATATATGGTAAAGTTGAGGATTAATGTCAAGTACTATGTTAAAAAAGTAAAAAAGAAATTACCTGAACTATCGGCGTCCTGAAGCTTGTTTTCTGCCGCCCGGTTCCATGCTTCAGGTCGCCGATAATTTAGGTAATTTCTTTTTTCAGTGAAAATAATGGTAATTTTAAAAAAAATATAAAACATAAGCCCTGCTTTATAGTTAGTTCAGTTAGTATGCAGTTTCATAATCTTATTTAAAGTATTTTATGAATAACAGAGGCTTATTGTTCAGTTTGGAGGTAACTTTGGGTTTTTTTTTCTATCGAGAAAATTTTACAGGATCATGTTTTCGTCTAACATAGTACTTAACATTAATCCTCAACTTTACCATATATTTATTTTAAAATTAATGCTGCAATATTTTCGGTATAACGTAGGATCTTGCTAAGCCGTTTGAGGTTATATTTGCCCTTAATATTTTATAAAAACTTCGAAATACCGAAGACAAGACACTATAGTATGCTCTAAGAATTTAACGTGTCCAACCACACGATTTCGATGAAGAAAAAATTAAACTTCGAAACACATGCCCAGCGACTTGTACCTATTTTTTATGTCCGCCATTTTTGCGTACGTTGGCAAT
Source organism: Parnassius smintheus behrii (assembly GCA_036936625.1). Lineage (NCBI taxonomy): Eukaryota > Metazoa > Arthropoda > Insecta > Lepidoptera > Papilionidae > Parnassius > Parnassius smintheus. The sequence goes on along the minus strand of JAUPFT010000017.1, from coordinate 18,439,344 downwards.
TTGGCATGACATAACATAATATAAACAATGTAAAATAATAATAACAATATTTATTTGCCTTTCTTCCGTGTGCGGAATTTAGTGAAATCGTAGATTTATTTATTTATTTATTTACTGACATTTACAGAAAAAATTACATAAGTTCATAACTTCGCTAAACTGTAAAGACAGTTTGTTGGCGAATACATGTACTCTTATATCCTATTACATAATTAAATTAAATAAGTAGTACTCAACCCACATAATATTACAAACAAACTAGAAATTTAAAACACTATAAATTCCACACTCTATAAATTCAAAATACAACACCCCACCCACACAACATTGCAACAAAATAAGATCTTTATTTATGCGAGATGACGACTTGTAATCTCTCACAGCACACCGTATGCACCATTTTAATTATAAGTACCTACACTAAATTAAAAAATAATAAAGCAAACACGTGTTAACCCTGGAAGTTGTGTCCCGAGCTACTAATAAGATTGGCATAAGCAGCTCGGGCTTGCCCTTCCCGCGTCTCGCCCCGCACGCCCCGCACGATTTTCGTATAGATTTATAGACTGTGCTAATAGTATATTATCTGTGGTCCAGATACTATCATTCCCGCTGCCGCGCGCGCTCTCGTCGATGCACATTGATAGCTTAAGTGAATGAAAGGCGATAGCGCGACCCAGCAACATGAATGATACTTAGTAATGATATTATTTATTTATTTAGTTAATCATTTTATAACTTTATTTGGTATTAAGTAATTTATCGTTATAATTAGAGATGGGCCGAATTTTCGTTTCGTATTCGGTATTCGGCAGCTTTACCGAATATTCGGCTAAATCACCGAACATTCGTTAAAGTGGTACTCTAGTAGTGTAGTGGTAGTGTCCACTGTATTTAAATGTACAAATTGAGTAATGCCATGTCTTTCATAAATCATAATTTTACTGTTGAAAGTATATTTTATTTATGGGTTAAATCTCCTTGTATAGTTTATGTTTTTGAGGCTCTGTAGATTTATTTAAAATTATAGCGAATAGAAAATTTGATAAAATGTTTTTCAAATCAAATAAAGAAACATAACATTACATTAGTACATTTCACTTTACTTTGGTCGTCAGTTTCTCTAAAATAAGCCAAAAAAACGCGCTTTACGGTAACAAGTTCGACATAAATTGGTTAGGTACCGAGGTGATCCTGCCGAATAATGTTCGGCCGAATATTCGTATTCGGTGAAATCCATATTCGGCCCATCTCTAATTATAATATTTATCACTATAACATATATAAGAGCCGTTGTAGCTCAAAGGCTAAGCGTCCGCTGTAAACGCGTGCAATCCGGGTTCGATCCCCGCCGGCACCAATAAAATTGTTAGTTGTTATTTGCAATTATATTTACAAACAACCATCGAAGGTCTTCCCAAAGCTGTTGAATGTATCAACAGGGATCTGGCTTTTATTCTCGACTGGACACGATCTTATAGGTTGACGGTTAACCCTTCAAAATCGCAAGCTATAATTATTGGGAGTTAAAGAACTATTTCCAAAATTAAAAAATGTCAACTTCAACCTGTTGTATTTAATGGTATTCTTTTGGATTCCAGTCTTTCTTGGACACCCCAAATTAATGCAGTGCGCCGAAAAATGTTTGCGGCTTATGCTTCACTCCGGAGGCTTAACTACTTTTTACCCTTTTCCACCAAAATTACGCTTGCACAATCTTTGCTACTCCCTATCCTCGACTATGCTGACATTTGTTATCTTGATATCACCGAGGAGCAACTTAATAAACTTGAGCGACTCCAAAATCTGTATACGGTTCATATTTGGGCTTCGTAAATATGACCATGTCTCGGAATACCGCACTAAACTCAAGTGGCTCCCAAACCCTCTTTGTCGGAATACTCATCTTTCTGCACTCTACTGCGTCTTATTTAATGTATCAAGTCCTCCCTATCTAAAAGAACGTTTTAAATTTCTTAGCTCTTGTCACGATTTTTCCTTACGGTCCAAAGAAAATCTTTCGCTCCAATGTCCTGTACACTCCTCGACATTTTATGATAAATCTTTTGCTGTTCTTGGAGTAAGACTCTGGAACTCCTTACCCCAGTCCATTAAAAGTGCTCAATCTTTAAATGTGTTCAAGAAAGAAATTAAGGAACACTATTTGTCTCTTTAACTCCTCTCTCTTCCTCCTCTTAGTTATGGTCACTAATATACCTAAGTATGTTGTCATTTTATAGTATATAAGTTGTATTTTTTGTCTAATTTAGTGCACCCTACCCGTTAATCTTATTTTTATTTTTATTAATTTCCTCTTCTGGGTTGTCTGGAGGAGATTGCTATGTAGCAATAAGACCGTCTTTTGTTTTTGCCTCATTATTTGTTCATTGATGATTTACCACATGCTTGGCGGTGAAGGAAAACCTGCACGAATTAGAAATTCAAATTAAAAAATCTAAGATATGACTCACTGCGATAGCGCGTATGTCGTAGCAGTAAGGGCTTAGTTTAAAGAGTTAATATTTGTGAAAAACCTTTGATGTTCGGCAATGCAGCGGCCCGCTTAGCAGGTATTTACGAGCGGGCGGCATTTATGCTAGGAGTTGTCACGAAATTGAGAATAAAATAATTTTGGATATGATAATATTAATTATCATTTATTAGCATTATATAGGTAAATACGTTTTTGATTTAAAAGTTGTAAATTTAATTATGTAGGGTATTCATATTACAAAAAAAAAATAGGAAAACATAAGCATGGCTGTCATTAGAATTCAATTTTACGTAGTAACTCATAGAGCTATAACAGTAATTCACCATTATAGATATTATATTTTTCGAAAACGGCACTTAAAATTAGTTAAATAAGTATTATAAAACAGCTCGCATCTACCGTATGTATTGTACAGCAGACTTAGTGGAGTGCGCTGGCACAAGGTGGCACCGCCTACTGCCATTCGTTTCCCAACTATTAGACTCTCTTCAAACTGTGGTAAGGGTTGTTTTTGTCCGACTTCAAAAAATAGGGCGTTCTTGATTTAACTGTTTAGTTTTTTGTATGCCTGTTACGCGATATCATATAAATTATAATAAGTACACAAAATTAAAAAAAAAAACAATTAAAATGATTCGTGCTAGTAGCGCTCACGCAGTCACGTACATAGAAAGAACATTGTGGTGTGCGTCAATATTACGCCATTCGAGAGCGATCATGTAGACTTGAATTATGCATATTTGAATACGCGCTCTTAAGAAAAATTCGAATTCGACACTAAACCACATCATACCCATTAGCTTGGTTTATTTAACCATTTTACTGTCCCATGAGTCATATATGGACATTTCGATTGTTTAACTATAAGATTGTCTATCGGACAGGGAACTTATTATGTCAATGTGATTATTTTTTCTTAATTTTTAGGAATACCTGACTACAGATCTGAAGAAGTAGGATTGTATGCAAGAAGTAACCATAAACCTGTTCAATATCAAGAGTTTATAAAATATCCAAGAGTAAGACAAAGATATTGGGCGAGAAATTTTGTAGGATGGCCAAAGTTCAGTGCTGTCAAACCAAATGCTACACATTATGCTATAAGACAATTAGAAAAGGTCCTGGTAAAGTCAATCTGTTCTATATAATATCATCATGGTCAGAGAATTGGGCGTCTACATTGCGGATCCAGTAATACAAAGTGGAAACACTTTTCACTGGATCATAGACTGTCGATGGCAGCACTCAACTATCTTCTCTATAGGAATTAGGAAGGTTTTCTTTTAAATAGCAATAGCCTCTAGAAAATTCTACTGTGGAAATGGCAGATGCAGCCCACGTGGTCATCTTCAAAAAATCTATGTACATACGTATTGTCACCCTAGAAAACAATCCAACGTTGTTGGTTTATTATGTTTTTGGGAGTAAAAACTGTGAACAGTATGTGGTACACTATCGTATATAGTGGACCCCCGGTAATCCGACAAAACTTTTGCAGGGCAGTGTCGAACTATCGAATTTGTCTGAGAGTACTGCCTAAGACCCCTATAGTCCGGATTTTTTTTACAAAAGAGTACCTTGTAATCCGACAAATTACAGATCCAATAATAAGATTCTATATGTTTTATATATGTATTCTTCTCTGAACACACGCTAGGCCGCACCCATATAATACTATATTATACATACATAATAGAACGGGGGAGTGGGCGGAGCCTGTGTAGCCACTAACATGTCAATTCGCACCTATAAATGTCAACGCAATCGTTTCCAATTTTCGTGTCAAGCGTCGCTGCATGCAAATTATTTAAAAAATGTCAAATTGTGCAAGAATTACGTGTCAAAAGAACAGCGGGAAATTAAATTTAAATAAAGGAGACATTCTACAATCAGTAAGTCAAAAATATTTATATTTTGTGAATGTTAGAAAAAAAAATAAAAAATATTATTGTGTCAAAAACATTAATCAAAAGTCTAAAATTTATAAATTCGCTCAGTCTGTCAATACAGCGAATCGGGTTTGTAGTAGTAATAATACGACGTAATTGGTTGTATGTGTGCTCCCGGCGACACCGATTCTCGTACAAAATAAGGTTGACAGCCATTCTATTGTGTATTATAGTATTCTATGGCCACATCGCTATCCTCATCATATAAAACAATAGCCTACGCGTCGAGCAAAATAGTGGTGGTGGTGCGTACAAGTTATAACATGTTCAAACATGCATTAGCGAAGATTGTCAAAAAATATTCAATTATAAGTAATAGACCATGTCGGTTTACAGCGGGTGCCGGATTACTGGAGGTCCACTGTATTATAGCCACGGTGCTGTAATATGCATCATGAAAAAGTCCACTTGACCAGGGAAGGACTACGCTTGCTCAGAATATCAGCGTGAAGTAGTAGCTAAATGTTGCTGTATTTCATACAGTCAATAATGAAAACCGGAGATTCTTTTCCCTGGTAACGTCCCTGAAAACATCCCTTAATAAAAGAAATGTTACTTTCACAGTAGAATTTTCTCTTGTATTGTAGAGACAGCTTTGATACATAAATTGCACAAGAACACACATCTAGACCGGGAACAATTATTTGTAGACCATACAAACACTTCCTTCGTGCGGGTACGTGTTCATCAGCCATTTTCGTAATTTACTAATGGGGTAATTGAATCTATTTAGTCGCTACCACACCCAGCACGCGCAAGTGTCGTAAAAGGTGGCTATGGGAAATCTCAAAAACATCATCGCTTTCGATAGATGGCGATATAAGCATCTCTTTATAATAGGTATAAATTATCTAAACCGGGCAGCAGCATCAAATGTGCGACACGTCTAAGACTGCTAAGCGTCACGATTAGGGCAAGTCCTCCCTAAAAATGTCTAACATGTTGTTACGAGTCGTTGCCGGAATCACGCGAGCAATGCCGAGCGGGCTGGCGCCGCCAGGACACTAAGTATCCGAGCGTCGGCGTGTGCGACGGGTCTTGTGAGAATAAACTTGAGTGTTAAAAAGTATTAAATGAAACTAAAGTGATTAAGTGTATTGAGGTATAATGAACAGTTGATTGTACAGGAGAATTAAATGTATTGAAGCATAAGAAACTTTCATTTTACAATATATTGTCATTGCACTTGACCGCCGCAATGCGTCGTGTGTGTTCTCTCTTATCTTGTACTCACATCATATATGTGTAGCTATATGGGCAATCATATTGTTACGAGCTTGAGGTTCGTGACAATAAAAATTGCCGATAGAATTACCTAAATTAACACTTTAATTCACTTTACACTAATTAAAGTTAAAAACACTAATAATTAATCACACTGGTTCACTTTATTCCGCTCCGAAGCTTCGCTTGTGTCGCCAACTCCAATACTTCCCCGACCGCATCTTGCAGCGCCTATTTATATAAATTAGCAGCGAAATATCCAGAATATTCAAGTAAACACGCGCAAGGTACCGAGAGTTCGTGTTTCGACTTCAAGAAGTTTAGTTCTTCGGTTCGAGACTAGATGGCGCTAGTGCCGTCGTCTTAAGCGCGTAATACTGCCCCCTACTAAGACATGCTCGTCCCGAGCATTATCGGCCCCATAATAACGCGTCAGGCGATCCACATGGACGATCTTAGGAGTCCCTCTTGCGCTTTTCTGTATCCGGTAGGTTACATCGTTGATCTTGGTCACAATCCGGTACGGGCCGTCCCATTTAGCTTGAAGCTTAGGAGATTTTCCTTTGCTGCGGACTGGATTGTGTAACCACACAAGTGAACCTTCGTCGAACCCTTTGTTGTTCATCTTGCGGTCGTACCGGGTTTTCATGTTTTCAGACATTTGCTGGCCCGATTGTTTGACGTGCTCATAAACGTCATTCATTTTGTTCCGCAAGTCATTTGCATAATCGGATATACTGCGTACAGGCAGCCGTAATTCTCTCCCAAAGTTTGCGAAAGCTGGTGTCACTGATGTACTTTCGTGAACAGCGCTTCGATATGACAACAAAAACGGTTGTATGTGCTTGTCCCAATCTCGTTGCTGATTGTCTACAACTTTTGCTAGGTACCTCTCCAATGTCCGATTAAATCGTTCTACCATTCCATCAGATTGCGGGTGATAAGAAGTCGTTCTTGTTTTATGAGTACCCATAACTCGGCAAGTTTCCTGGAATATTTGAGACTCAAAATTCCTTCCTTGATCGCTGTGAATCTCTAAAGGTACTCCAAAACGACAGAAGACTTCATGAACTAGTTTATCTGCAACTGTTGAAGCTTCTTGATTTGGAATGGCGAAGACTTCTGGCCACTTAGTGAAGTAATCCATCACAACCATGAAATACTTGTTACCGCTTTCACTCTCCGGAAACGGCCCCGCCACGTCAATGGCTATTCTCTCCCATGGTGCACCAACATTGTACAACTTCAATGCACCTCTACTACGAGTCTGAGGTCCCTTTACAGCCACACAACTTGTACATTTGCGACACCAGTCCTCGATATCGTTTCGACAGTGGACACAGTAAAACCGTTCTCGGATCTTCAGTAGAGTTCGTTTAACTCCTAGATGGCCTCCTGAATAATCATTATGGTACAGCTGTAGAACATCCGGTACTTTAGCTTTAGGGACAACCATTTGCAAATGACAGCTGTCTCCCCGAACACTTTCCCATTTACGGCACAGAACTCCATCCTGAAGCAGCAAGCTGTCCCACTGGGCCCAATAGCTTTTAGTGGTCGAACTCATCGCTGAGACGTCGCTCCACTTGGGCTTGGGAGCACTGGCCTTCATCCATTTCAGAATCGGCTTGATGTCCGGATCTTCCTGCTGTGCACGTTGTAAGCTGTCCTTCCACTCGTTGCTGAGGTGGTCTGCCCTGAGCATCCTCACGGATACCAGTTCCTTACTCTCTTGCCTAGTACAATGTTTTCAATCTTCAGGACAAGGTCTTCTTGACAATGCATCTGCGTTGCCATGAGATTTCCCGCTCCGACGTTCGATCTCAAAGTCATATTCCTGCAGTAGTTCAATCCACCTCGCAACTTGTCCTTCTGGATTTTTAAACTGCAATAGCCATTTTAGTGCAGCATGGTCAGTTCGTAAGTGAAATTTCCGCCCCAGAAGATATTTGCTAAAATGCTGCAATGACTACTACTGCTAGCAATTCGCGTCTTGTGACACAATAGTTCCTTTCCGGTTTTGACAATGACTTGCTGAAGTACGCTATCACGACCTCTTGGTCACCATTCCGTTGAAACACACCGCCAAGTCCTATATCACTTGCGTCTGTGTCAACTATAAATTCTTTGCTTGCATCAGGGTATCCCAAAATAGGTGTTTTGCACGGATGGTCCCTGAGCTCCTGGAATGCGATAATGCAATTTTCATCCCAGCAGAAATGTCGCTTCTCCTCGGTTAGCTTGTGCAGAGGTTTGGCTATATCTGCAAAGTTCTTCACAAATCGCCGGTAATAGGAGCACAGACCCAAAAATGCTCTAACCTGCGTCTTGTCTTTTGGAACCGGCCAATCTTTGACAGCGGCGATTTTCTCCGGATCCGTACGGATACCTTCTTCCGACACTACATACCCCAAAAAGTTGACATGCCGTTTGAAAAGTGAACATTTCTTCGGACTCAACTTGAGGTTGGCACTCTGAATCTTCATGAGCACGCGTTCCAGGTTTTGAAGGTGTTCCTCAAACGTACGGCCCACGATGATGATGTCATCCAAGTAGACCAGACAGGCATCGCCAATTAGCCCAGTAAGTACAAGCTCCATCAGCCTTTCAAACGTTGCTGGAGCATTGCACAACCCAAACGGCATTACTTTGAATTGCCACAGACCCTTTCCCATCGAGAACGCAGTTTTCTCCTTGTCCTTAGGGTCAATTTCAACTTGCCAGTAGCCACTTTTTAGATCCAGCGTGCTAAACCATTTTACTCCTGTAGGCATGTCCAGCGTGTCATCAATTCTTGGCAAGGGATAGCTGTCCTTCTTTGTAACGTCGTTCAGACGGCGGTAGTCAACACAAAACCGCATGCTGCCATCCTTCTTCTTTACCAGTACCACGGGTGAAACACCATGGACTAGATGAAGGTTCAATAACACCATCCTTCACCATTCCCTCAATCATGGTTTCCACTTCCTTTTCACGTGCTACCGGCAATCTTCTTGGCCGCTGACGGATAGGCAATTCTTCACCTGTGTTTATTTTGTGTTGAACTAAGCCAGTCTTTCCTATGTCAGCATCGTTTGATGAGAATACATCGGCATACTTGAGTAACAACTTCTTCGCTTTGACCATTTCATTCGGGGAGAGAACGCTGCGACAGTCTTCTAAAACTGTGCTCACTCTCGTTTGTGCATCCTTGCTGGGGGTCCCAGTCGATAGATATTGGCACCGACGTAACCAATCCACTTCCTCACAAGTAGCAACCAGTGTGCCTTTTTCTATAATCTGTTCCTGGCCACAAAGGTTCAGCACACGTACTCCTGAGATGTTAGTGGTTCTAACCAAGGTTCGAGCCACTTTCCATGGAAGGTCATTTTCTAACCTTTCCACGAGTACACAACGATGAGGTTGCCCAGGATTCCGAGGAAGACTAACCGGAACAATAGTTTCCGATCTCGGCGGAAGAACAATCTTCTTAATGCTGTACACGTTCCCTGGTAACGCACCTTCCATAAAAAGTTCCTACTGTCCACATTTCAAAACACCTTGCTTAACGTCGGATCTCACAACAATTATTCCTCATAAAGTCTAGGCCTAGGATGCAGTCGTCCATTATATCAGCCACGATGACATTATGCAGGTAGATCACGTTGCCAAGCTTCAACTCCATCTCCTTCTCTCCACGGACGGGTATACGCTGACCGGTGGCTGTTACCAAATTAATGCGTTCTCGGTTGTATGCGGAGTCCCCAAGGAACTGACTTATAAGTTGGGAACTAACAACCGTACGAGAGGCTCCAGTGTCTATGGTCAGTTTACACGGCATTCCGTTGACCTTGCCCTTGATGATTAGACTGTTCCCATCATGGGTTTGTGAGATCGAGATCCTTGGGGCTCTTTTAACATCAGCCAGCACCCGCCCCGCAGTTCTGGCTTTTACTCGTTTCCCTGCTGCTGCTGGGCGGTGCTGTTGGCCGCACTACCCTCCTGAGATCGTTCACCTTTCCTTTCTAGGGTTCGCTTAGGGCAGCTGGATCGAAGATGGCCCTTTTCCCCACAGCCATAGCACCTGAGGCTGTATCCTTTGTTGCGGTCGCGAACTGTAGCTGCTGCCACCTCCCTGACACGATGGGAACGATGATCCTGCCGCACGGCTTCCACCTCCAGTGCATGGGCCAAGGTGTCCTTAAGCGTCTCGTGGTGCCCGAGCCTCACAGCAGCTCTGACTTCCAGGTCACGGATGCCGTCGATGAATGTCTGCACCAGGTTCCCTTCAATGAGCGCAGGTACAGACCGGTATGCTTTTCGCACCAGCTTCTCCACCTCTAGAGCCCACTGCTGCAGGTTTTCGTTGATGCGCTGCACGCGCATCAGCGAAAACCTGCAGCAGTGGGCCTTTTTTTTTTTTTTTTTTTTAACGCGATCTTTAAGCTGCGCACGAAAGACGTGTGCGTGTGACAGGTGAGCGTCGCCATATCTCGCCTCCAATGCCTCAAGGAGTTGCCCATAAGTCACTTCCTCACCGAGAGCTTCCAGAACTGTTAAGGCCTGGTCGCGCAGGCCTAGTGTGAGAGCAGTCATGGCCTGACTTATTCCAGCCGTTCGCCTTCATAACAGTCTCGAACTGGATTTTGTAGGCTGAACAGGAAGAGGTACCGTCGAACGGTGGCACCTTGAACCCACGTAGCGAAGGTGTTGTAGCTACTACGGGAGCTGTAGTTCCATCCACAAGTTTGAGGTCGTTCAGCGTTTTCTTCACGTCAGCCATCACGTTGTCAACCCGATTGTTCACATGGTTGATTCGGGTTTCATGTTCTTCGATTCGGGTTTCATGCTCTTCGATTCGGGTTTCAGCTTCCAACAGGCGGTTGTCATGTTGAGCAACCCTATCCTTCACCTCCCTTATCTCTTTCGCGCAAAGGTAGCGTGAAGGTCCTTCATGAGGAGCATCTGTTCCTCCTGTTGGCGGGCCTGTTCCTCTTGTCCGCTCTGCAGCTGCTCTTTCAACTGACGGACCTGTTCCTCCTGTTGGCGAACCTGTTTCTCTTGTCGGCGGACCTGTTCATCCTGTCCACCCCGCAGCTGCTCTTCCAACCGACGGACCTGTTCCTCCTGTCGGCGAGCCTGCTCCTCCTGTCGGCGAGCCTGCTCCTGCAGCATCACCATCAAAGCACCTAAGTCAGGTGCTGCAGATGTAGGAGCTACCGACGGGCCTGCAGCCGGTGGCTGGCCCTCCGACGTCTGCGGCGTTGCACTACCAAATCTTCGTTGGTGCGTCTCCTGCTGGCGTTGACTTCGGGTACGGACACCCTCCGTTTCCTCCTTAGGTAAAATCGGCATGATTTTATCCCACTTCTGACACCAATTGTTACGAGCTTGAGGTTCGTGACAATAAAAATTGCCGATAGAATTACCTAAATTAACACTTTAATTCACTTTACACTAATTAAAGTTAAAAACACTAATAATTAATCACACTGGTTCACTTTATTCCGCTCCGAAGCTTCGCTTGTGTCGCCAACTCCAATACTTCCCCGACCGCATCTTGCAGCGCCTATTTATATAAATTAGCAGCGAAATATCCAGAATATTCAAGTAAACACGCGCAAGGTATCGAGAGTTCGTGTTTCGACTTCAAGAAGTTTAGTTCTTCGGTTCGAGACTAGATGGCGCTAGTGCCGTCGTCTTGAGCGCGTAACAATATTACTAGACGCAAGTACCTTTAACTTTGCTTCTTATCGCCGGTGTAAGTAATGGGTATCCAGCAATATGAGACAATTCCATGTATACTAACTACACGTTGGCAATTCAGACCAAAAATTGTGTTACAGCTGTGAATCGCACGGGCGCCGGAAAGCGGGTTGGTAGCTGACACAGTAAATACGCCACGCAGTTGTATTTTTGTTTACGACAGATACTGTTTTTAGGTCAATACGATATAAAATACCATACTTATACGAAATAAACTGCAAATCATGCTGAAGATGACAGCGTTTTCTAAGTCACATTAAACAAAAACAGTGTTAGATTGTCGAAAACAACGTTTGAGGTTTACAAACCAACGAACTAGTCTTCTTGCTTGACCGCAGACGACTAAAGGAGTTACGGAATTAAACGTAAATTAGTGCGTAATGTATTAAGGCCGCATAGCCCTTCTAGTAGTTTACATAAGTTTTTGATATTTAATTATAGCACTATCAGAAACCACAAGATCTTTATGACATCTGAAAAAGGAAGAAAACTTCTTGTAAATCACACAGCGGTGGACCGCCAATCATCCAGATGTGTTGATAGATACAGAATAAACTTTTATCTTACCCCTACACGGCATCGCTATCCCTTCTATAGTATTGCTCGAAATTGTTAGTAAAGGAGTTCATATTATGTTATAAACATTTAAACCTTTGTGGTTTTTTACATATAATTTATCAACTAAATGCGTATTGTTAATCTATAGGCTCAAAAAGTTAGTGCAATAGTAACACAGAATGTAGACAGACTGCATCATAAAGCTGGATCAGAGAATGTTATTGAGCTCCATGGAACTGGATACATAGTTAAGTGCCTGCAGTGTCCTTATGAGATCAAGAGATCACAGCTACAGAAGAAAATGATGAATGAGAATCCTGATATGGAAAGCTCTTTCACAATGATAAGGCCCGATGGTGATGTTGACCTATCAGAAGTAGGTATTTATATTAGTTTTTATGGAACCACGACAAAATACTTTATTGTTGTATGAGAAATTGCCTTGCCTTTTGTAATTTATTGATTAACATTGTATTGTCTTGGTGGATGAGCGGGGTACCCAGTAATACAGGTTCCCAACCTAGTACAGGGGCCCTTGCGACTGGTTTAAAATGTATCATTGTAAATCAATAAATCATTTTTCATTTTCAAAGCTCAGTCGCTCAGAAAACTGTGAAGAAAGCTATCTGAACTTAGACTTCTGTCATAGTTTTCGCTGATGTACAAAATATTTCCTATCATACTATTTTAGTCTAATTTCTACTTATGTGGTTATTTTCTCAGTCTTATATTAGTTTTTTTTAATGAAATATCTATAATTTTAATCAATGACAACTGAAACATCTTTTATTTAAGAGCTTATAAAAAATAATGTGTTACCCTCTTTAAAATTAAATTGTTGAATACTATTATTATTATGTTTCTAAATTAATATTTTATTTCAGGAACAAATTAAAAAGTTTAAAGTACCACTATGCCCTAAATGTGAAGGGCCTCTGAAACCAGACATTGTGTTTTTTGGTGATAATGTTCCAAAACACCGAGTTGAAAGAGTCCGTAGTGAAGTAAGTGGAAGTGACGCAGTATTTGTATTGGGTTCTAGTCTTACAGTGTATTCAAGCTACAGAATAATATTGCAAGCTAAGGAAGAAAAGAAGGAAGTTGCCATTTTAAATATTGGACCAACTAGAGCAGATAATATAGTAGATATAAAGGTATCAACAAAATGTAGTAACATTTTGACAGATATATGCGATGTCATATAAAAAATGTGATTTTGTTTGACCTACCTCTTATAGATATTGTTTTTATTTATTTATTAAACAAATATATTTATATACAATATAACATGTAATGTGGGGTACATACATAAGAGGTATGTATAGGTTGTGATATTTTAAATAAAATACACATTAATTGTAATTTGTTTTATTAATTATCATATAAAAATGAAGTATGACAACACCAATTCATTCCAAAATAGTTAAAACAGTACGGAATAATAGGAAGTCAGTCCGAAGAAAGTAACATTTTTAAATAAGGTAATTAATAAAATAATTGTTTGAAATAAAATTTTTGGCAAATCAAAATGAACAAATATCATAAGATGTAATCACAAAAATGGAAAGAAATTATCAGATTAAAAACTTGACATTTCTTTCTGCATTATGGAAGAATAGGAGACAGTAATGTTGAGATCACAATTTTCGAATTATTATTATTAAACAAGCAAGCAGCTCACATGAGGGTGACTACTACTAGTATTCAGTAATTGCAATCAAAATTGTGGAATTATAGTTATCTTACCTTCAAAGTCAAAACCCTATTATTGTTTTTAATTAAATTATACCTTAATTAGAGAAAATAAATTAATCAATGTAATTAGATCTGCTGCTTTTTTTATTATAATAACCAAAGTAAACTTGGCTAAAAGTAGAGTTGGTTGATGAGATTTTACAAAACTATGTGCTTATAAAAATTAAGGCAAATTTGCATTGAGGAAATAATAAGTTATAGTGTTAAGGCCAGTCAATACTGTCTAAATAATGCTATCATATTTTAATAAGGGATTTCATTATCATATTTTAATAAGGGAAGTCAAATCGGCACTGAATTGATATTATAATATAAAATCACTAAGTTTGGCTAGCATTACTGATAGTATTGTGTAAATACATATGTGCACATGAATATTAATATCATTAAAATTATGTTGATGTCAGTTTACAACTCTCCATATCAAATAAATTCAATGTATCAAATAGATTTCACTACCAAAAAAGTGCCAGTTGACTGGTGTCAGTAGTGTCTGACCCAAAGTAAATTTGTCTTTATTGTTGATAATGTTGAAGCAATAAGTTATCAAAGCTGATAAACCACACAAACACTATATTTAGATAGTTTTTAAAACTAGTAACATTCACTTTCAGCTACACCAATCTTAATTTAAAGCGTAAGCTATCATTAAATTTTCAAACATCATTAGTTCAAACCCTTCACACATTTTATTATCTCCTTCTCCCCTATAATTGCAATATAATCTTGCATTTAAAGATTGGATACACACATATTAATAAGCAGTATCCTTAAATATATCTCTATTTTGTACTAGAGGATGTAATGTTAAGTCACACAGGTAAATAAATACTCTTATAGAGTTACCCCATCTGTCTCATAATTCTCTTAAATTGTCAAAACATGATGTCAATGTATTATCATTTATGCTCTTTTTCTTTACATTAAGGAAGTCGGAGTTTTATAATAAATTTAGGGGAGAATGAGGTCCAAGGTCCAAGAATTAACACTTGTTAATATATGCATTCTTAAGCGCATTGGATGTACAACTGTAAAACTAGTCAAATTACAACAAACTTTATAATTATGGCAGTGCACTTTTTCGCATGATATCAATGAAACTACTTAAACTATTAACTACTGAATAGATTGTACTATCCTAGTCATTGCTCAACTTAGAACAGGATATACATTGGAGCATCTTCAATTTAATGATGGCTGCTAACTTTTTGTAGTAGTGTATTGTCTAAAATAATGGTTTACGCATGATGTGATAAAAGTTGCAGGTAAAATCTCTGATATCATTTAAAAAAATTAGTAAAGTAAAAAGTAACTTACTTTTATGATGGTCAGTGTTCAGCGCTCACAAAAGAATTTTTGAACATAGTACATTAACACACTGGTCTTATATAAACAAATACAAAAAGGACACATTTAGCAGTCTTAACATCACAATGAAATTAACTCCACATTTAAATGTTTTATCACTACAATAAAACTGTAATACTAGACTTCCCTCATCCTCATTTCAATTGTCTATTGTATGAAACATTATAAAAAGTAGTCAGCTTGAGGTTTTTTTGAAGGTATTCCTCTGGATTCTTGCGGCGCCGCTTCAAATATGGTGAACTCACGCTGAAGATTCTCATTAAGTTCTAAAATTGCTGCTACATTTCCACATCTGTAAGGATATAGATTTCTGATTTATTCATTTTGTAAAGTAAGGCACATTGCATGTTAGAAGCATGTTCAGTTTTTATAACCTTTGGTCAATAATGTAGTGAAAAAACTGAGAAAATAATTTGATGATATTTTTAATATCAATTTATTACCTATCAAAACTCAACTTTTGTTACAGCAGTTACTGAGTGTAAAGATCAATCATCATCAAGAACAGTGTTAAATCAAAATTATTCCTCATAGCTTATTTGAGGTGCTACTGTTGTCTACATTTCTAGTGCAGACTTGTTACATACAATATTATTATAAGTAGGTAACAGCACATATATAAGATTATAACCTTGACTCGACCTTGGCAGATTTAAAATCTAACATGTTTACATTATTATTAATTTATATTTAATTAAGAGTTATGAAAGAAACTCATGGAAAAATTAGGGATATCCAAGCTGGATTTAGAAAGGGTATAGAATAGGGTGTATGGACCAAGTCTTATCCATGCGCATGTATGCTGAGAAATTTTTGGCAAGAAACCAGATAGTTTTTTGTGCATTCATGGATTTGGAAAAGGCTTATGACAGAGTAGACAGGCATGTGTTATGGCAAATACTGAACTCATTTGGGTTGAGAGCTGGATTGATACAGGCATTAAGGTCTCTATATGGACTCTTAGTGCTTGTGTCATGATTAACGGGGACTACTCGGGCTGGTTTGGCATTCATAAATGTATCAGACAGGGCTGTGAAGCTTCCTCATGGCTATTCAGCCTATCTATGGATAGTTGTTTGGAAACTTCAAAAGGTGAAGAATGTATGTAAAGGATGGTGGGTGAGTTAACCGTCAAATGCCTCTTGTACATCATTATCAAGGCATATTTACATTGTCGATGGCCAAATTGCAAATGATGGTTATATTAATGAACAGGTCATTAAAAGAAAGGAGATTGAAAGTGAATGCAAATAAGACGAAAATGATGGTTTTTGAAAGAGAAGAAAGTGAAACAGTATGTTAAATAAGAAAAGAAGGGAAGTCGGTTGTGAGCAAGTGGATGAGTATGTGTATTTAGCAGGGATGGTATATATAATAAGGATATAGAAAGACAAGCGAACGCAGGAAATAGAGTGAATGGGGCTCTAGACTCTATTGTGGAAAGACAAAATGTCAAAAAAAGGCATGTATGGCAATTTACAATGCTGTGTGAGTCCCTTCTTTAGTGTATGGTAGTGAAAGTTGGGTGTGGCAGAAGAAGCATGAAGTATAATAAATCCTGTAGAAATGCGGTCATTAAGGAATATGTTAGGGCTGAATCTGAATGACCGGGTGAGAAATTTCGTAATATAAGGGAAATGTGTGATTTGCAAGATGATGTGACCAGGATAAAGAAAGGAATGCTTTATTGGTTTGGTCATGCAGAAAGAATTTACGAGGAAAGGGTGACAAAGCAAAAGTTTTAGTTGTGAATGAGGAGTCAAGAAGGGAATGCCCTAGACCTAGACGAAAGTTTATCGACCAAATTGGCGATATATTGAAAATGGGCCAGATTAGGTGTACATTGTGTACTCCTAATCTGACACATAAACAGTGGTAGAGCCACGCGGTAGCTTTAGCTGTCGCACGTATGGGCAGGCTCGAACCGGGATGGCGGTACCACGACCTCACAGAATACCAGCCTGAAGTAGAGACCTACCTCGGCGTTTTGCTTGGTGAGTGCAGGAGGCCAGAGGCCTCTTCCTCCTCCTCCCCTTAACATGGTAGCGGAATCCATATAAAAAATACCCCAGGAGGGTACCAGCACCCTAGTGACAGAGAATCCCTCGCTGAGCATCTACGACCAAGTTATCCCACTCTTCCTGAGCGTGGGTGCTCTGTGTATTCTGGGTCCAGAGATAAGAACAGTAATTCCATGTGAGGCCAAACTTGCGCTTTGTAAAGTTGCAAGCGATGTGCCGGACTCTCTCGCTCTGCTGAGCAGGCCAAGCTTTTTAGGGGTCAATTTGGCCTTCCCCGCCAACTGACCAAGAAACTGCACGTCACTCGATATAGCGACGCCGAAGATTCCGATACCAGCTGTGGCAACAATGTGCCTTGAAACTGAGGAGATACGACGAAGGGCTTTTTTTTGCGGTAAACGCGCAAACTTGTGTCTTCTGGGTATTAAACTGGACTAGATTTAGTCGCCCCCATTCCGAGACTATAATAAAATCTCGACTTCAGACACAAGTCCCGGTACTCGTCGTATAAAGCATCACCAGTGCTGTCGTCTGCATAGCAATGAATGTTACCGGTTTGAAACATATCATTGATATGCAGAAGTAACAGCGTTGGTGATAGCACGCAGCCTTGTGGAACACCAGCGTTAATGGGCTTGTAATCGGAGCATGCACCGTCTACTACGACCTTGATGCTCCGATCTGCAAGAAAACTGGTGATCCAATTGCATAATTTCTCAGGAAGCCCATAGGAAGAAAGCTTCGTAAGAAGCGTTTTGTGCCAAACCCGATCGAAGGCCTTCGCTATGTCCAATATAACGGCCAACGCCTCCCCTTTGGACTCTAATGCCTCCGCCCACTTAGTTAGGTAACCCAGAAGATTACTAGCCGAGCGACCGCGACGGAAACCGTACCGGCGGTCATTAATCAGCTGGTGATCCTCAAGGCACCGCATGAGCTGGCTGTTAATAATGGATTCCATTATTTTAGAGAATAATTATCCGGCGAGAAGCAAACTCGCCTCCGAGGGTAGCATCCCGTCCCAATCGGCTGACCTATAATGCCAAACACGGCGGCAACCTGCAGTACGCAACCGTGATGGGAGCATGAGCAGCACGGTACTCCGGATCAGACAATGGTCCGAGGAGCTAAAAGAGAAATCGATGGACGCCTGATAACCTTCCGGATGAGAGGTCAGCAGAAGTTCCAACAGGGAAGGTATATGATCTTCCACATCTGGGATCCACGTGGGCGAGGTAACCAGTTGTGTCAAACCATATGTCAAAGCAGTCATAAACAGATCTACCTGCATGATCGGTTAAACGAGAACCAAGCCATTCAGCGTAATGGGCGTTAAAATCACCAAGCATCACAATCTCTGCAGATTGGACCTGTTGTAGCACGGAGTTTGCAGCCATCTGGACGTGGTTGATGAGTCAGTCTGTGTATGGACGCTATGGGACCTATAGAGGCACCCGTAGACACGGGGATGGTCGTCGCTGTCTACGCGCAGCCATAAGATGGACAGGATGTATCTTCAAGGCTGTCGAAGCATCGATAACAGATGTCCTTTCTGACGTACACGCAAATTCCAGCCCGGGGGCACAAAGGAGTGTACTAATTTGTATCCTCGGTAGGATACAGAGTATCAGCCAGGGAGGACACCTGTGTCTTGATTAGAAAGAGCAAGGGCCGGCTTCGCCGTTTCCAGATGGTAGTGGATGGCGTTAAGGTTTGAATGAAGTCCCCCGATGTTGCAGAAATTCACGGATAGCGTGGCAGGGCGCACCTTTGACTTATTGCTCCATTTTTCCCGAGCAGGTTTAGTCTCGAGCGGAATTCCCCCCCCCCCCCTTCCCCACAGAATACGCGGGGCAGCCTGAGCACCCACGCTCAGGAGTGGAGTAGTTTGGTCGTGGATGCTCAGCGAGGGATTCTCCAGGGGTGCTGGTACCCTCCTGGGGTAGTCTTCCATTTAATTACGCTACCATGTTGTTGGGGGGCGGGGGCGGATTTTGTCTCCGGCCACCCACACTCACCAGATGAAATGCAGAAGCAAAGCCTCTACTTCACGCTGGTCTTCTGTGAGGTCGTGGTACCACCCCTGTTTGAGCCGGCCCATACGTGCAACAGCAAAGGCTGCCGCGTGGCTCTACCATTGTTATAGTAGTTTTCTTCCTCATACAAATTCTCTGTGGAATTGTTTACCACCGAAGATTTTTCCACCGATACGACTTAGGGACCTTCAAGAAAAGAGCTTATTCCTTTTTAAAAGGACGGCAACGCACGTGCTCTTCCCCTGGTGTCGCGGTTGTTCATGGGCGGCGGTAGTCACTTACCATCAGGTGAGCCGCATACTCGTTTGACCCTTCTTCTATAAAAAATCTTTAACAAACGAAAAATATTTATCAGTTGACTTACTGCATTCATGATAGTTAAAATGAATGAATGAACAAATTAATTTTCCAAATGTTAACAACATGCTCAAACATTGCAATCTATTAAATAAAGGAAGCTCTGGCAACCATTAAGTAGTTTTATTTCTATTGTGAAATAACAAACTTAGTAACTATAAATACTTATGTAAGATTTCTCTATTTTAATAGCAAAACGCCAACCACCACATCTTTAAAGTTATGCATCCAGTTGGCATTTTTAGTATGTCACTTCAATATGGAGAACGCAATGCTTGAGAATACTAACTCGTTGATTTAGTGGTCGTAACTGTGGCTGCTTATCATGTGGTTTCGGTTTCGAATCCATGGTCAGGGTACACTTTGCTATTAGATTTTTCCGTTAAGAAATTTACAGTGGCAGCTCGGAGTCAGGAAGATGGCGGCGCCTTACCCCCATGCATCGGTAAACATGTAAAGTCTTTGGGTCCAGCCTGATCTCTCTCTGGTCGTATCGGATTACCAACCTATTGAACTAAGAGAGTATGGGAATGTAGTGCAGCTGTATATGCACACACGCTTGTGCACTACTGCTTTGTTTTATGAAATTTTGATGTACATGCGCGCACTAATGTTGATGTTGATTATAACAATAGTAAGGTAGTAATACAAAGCAGGATTTAGTACCTACCTATAACAATAGTTGGGTGCAGACCACACAGTAAGTACAGTCTCATTGAAGTGCCACTTGTATCCTTCCATGACAAGTTGATGGGCGCGGCATATCATGTCAATATCATTGGATACATTGAATTGAGCAACTACGTCTGAACCAAAAAGGTAACCTGCACCTCGCGGCGAAACACCCCAACCTTGTGTATCTAAAATATTAAAACAACACACAAGTTTTCTAAGGTCATTTCATCTTTTACGCTGTTATCCGTCACCGGTCCAGTTATTTTAAGTCTTATCTAAACAAGTTAGTATACATCTATCGGAAGCCATAAGATTTTTCTGTGATTTGTTTTAGTAGTCTCTTATGATACTTACAGGACAAAATATGTAGACCAATTGACTCACTATCACTGTCATCACACATCAATCTACTTCAAAATTACTTTATATATTACCTAAATAAGTATGTCAACAAAATTATCCCTTAAGCACCCTGAGGAATCAAACTAGATAACAGTAACTTAATTTTCATATACATTTTTGGTAAAAATTCCATTAATTTTATATACCAGTTGTAATCCGATGTGTGGATTAGCCAGTAAATTACTGGTCAGCTAGCAAATAAGTTAGCACTATACTAATCAACACACACATCCATCGAAGAAGCTAGAAAAACATAGGCAAGCTAGGTAAACCCTGTCAGCAATAAATGGTTGTTTAACCAAGGTTCTAATGAGACTAAGCAAACCACAGATGAGAATAGTAACGCATGCTATTTTAGGGCACTGTTCTTTTAACAAACAGGGCATGTATTAGAGATGAGGAAATGGCTGCACACATCTTGCTGGTCTGTCTACAAGTCGTCGCCTTATAAAGGGTTGAACATCTTTGCACGCTGAGGTTGCTCCCCGAGGTCGTTCACAACATCAAATGATTGGGTTATTCCAATTATATATATTATATATTATATAGTGAAACGACAGTAGCCTAGTGGTAGGACGCGGACCACAAACATAAAGGTCGAACCACTCCTAACACAAGCATTTTCAGCTTACCAGGAGTGGTTAAAGGGAATATTAGTAATGTTAATTAATAGGATTACTAATATTTTTATTTCCATTCTTAAAAAAAAAACTTATCCACCCCAGACAGGGTGGGTAATCGAAATTCATATATTATTTTTCTTCCGATTTTATCCCTCGGCTGTGTACAGTTGTTTATAAAAACATGATAGAAACTGGCCCAAGATTACTTAGTAGACATTAGAATACTTATAAAAATACATACATAATTTTTGTTTTAAAGTCAAAACTGAAATACTTATTATTCAATAACATATGATATGATGAAAGAAATGTTTTACGGCAATTAATTTCAATTATATTATATTAAAGTAGGTATGTATTTAAATTAAATAAATATATTGTCAATTATACAATGTGTCCAGTCATCGGTGTCGGAGACTTTGGGGGTTTGAATGGTAAATTTTATTGACAGATCACTATCCCCATTTTTTCTCTTTCTCTTCATGTTGAAATGTCATAACAACCCATGTAGAAGTTCTAGGAAGACGAAAGAAGACAATGATAACAATTTTGCCATTTCTTTTTTATAAAAGAGCAAAAGAGAATTTTTAAAACAAACAAGTTAATTTTTTTTTAAATTATTAACTTTTTCATAAAATTTAAACCATCAAACTACATGTTTTTAATTCTTAAATATTAGTACAGAATGTGTGTTTAAAAGTAAGTCTTACATCTTAGCCCTAAGTAAGATAGTTTAGAAGTTATGACGGTTTGTATATGACCCTTGAAAGCTTAAATATCCCGCTTATAAAGAACAGGACTCACGGTTTCGAGGAATTTCATGGGTGTATCTTCAGACAATGCTGTGTTTTGCATGAGTAAGTACAAAAAGAAGTGTCATTAGGTAAGAGTGAGACAGAATACCACTTGTGCTCAGATTAAGGCGCACTGACAGATAGTCGTCCCTCGCTCCGCGTTGTGATTACACTCTCTTGTGCCAACAAACTGTGCGTTGTTATTATTGAACATTTTTTTTAAGTTTTCGTTTCGTTATTGGACTTTTTGTTTTAATGTGGACTCAGTTATTGTTTTTAGTAGATAAAACTTAATGATAAACGATGAAAGATGTCCATTATTCATCCATTTCGTCTGTCATTTGTGCAATGGGCACCATTTAAGTTAAGTCTTATTGACTAAAAACAAAAACTGAATCCACAACAATACAAAAAGTTCTATAACGAAACAACCTTAACAAAAATGTTCAATAACTTCTACATGGGTACCTATGGCTTAATCAGTACAAGTACCCGTGCCTCGAGGCAAAAAACCAAAATGGCTGCCATTTCAACATGGAGAGAGGAAAAAAATAGGGGTAGTGATTTGCCGATAAAATTTACCATATTTCAACTCCCCAAAGAGTCTGACACCGATGACTGGACACATTGTATAAACACAGTATTGGAAATAGTACATTATTTAAAATAATAATTAATAATATGTTAAAGCATGAATATATTTTCTGTTGAACTGTACTTGGGGTAGAAAGGCAGAACAACAATCTAAAAAGTTAATTCCGATTATCCACCCCGTCTAGGGTGGATAAACAGAATAACCCAGAGGATTGCTGAACTTCTATATTTAATGGCTCACTCACAAGCAAAATACACACTTAGATGTGCAGTTTCGGAAAATAGTCCCTCATAAACAAAACTGAACTACAAACCTATTCATTCAACTGACTCTAAGCCATTGAGTTTCAATATATATACTTTACGAACCATTATTTGAACAATAATATAAGAGCATCACTTAACCTGTGATTAAGGTTCTGATAGAACTCGTACTCGTATCATACAGTAATAGATATAGAATAAAATTATTGCTTACCCTCAGGATCACTCCACAGTAAATCACACATAGGTCCATCGTGAGGTACCTCTTGTTTACGATCAATTGTGCGAATTTGATCAAGTGTTTGTATTGATGGACTTAGGCCGCCATGCACACAGAATATCCGACCGTCAATGATGGCAGAAAGCGAAAGATAGTCAAAAATTTCTGTGCAGTACCTATAATAAAATAATATCTTTATAAAATTGTAGAATTACTAAATGCTTTATGAAGTGATGATTTGATTGAGAAATACCCACGGGATGATATGAGGTAGTGGATTCTCTCACGCCACTGCTACAAGGCAATGTTTACTATATACTTAGGTATAAATAAACTTAGAAAGTATGTGGTATGTTTTGGAAATAATCTGTTTTTTAACTTAATCTTAAGGGTATTTTAAGTCTTACGTTTAATTTTTCTAGATAACATATTTTGTAGCCTCTCAACAATTATAGTTGAAACCGTTCTGCAAGTAGTTGAAACAAAGAAGACATAAACATACAGAAATGCTGTGGTAGCGCATGCATTAGTGTGCACGCGTCAGCTTGTAGCAAATGCACACATTCAAATATAATGCAACAGTTTTTCAAAGTGAAGGCCAAGCTGTTTTGTAACAATAATAATAATTATAGGCATTAAATCCATAAATGTCACAAATATTTTTCACGGCTTGTCAAATTTTTCCCTTTTTAATAATAAAACTTTAGAATGTATCAAATTTCTTCATTAGATTCACTCATTTTGGCACAAAGAAAAACAATTGTAAAATTGCAGTAGTGTTTTTATTTTTCTTCTTCTTCTTTGTCTTGATATTAAAAACAGCCACATACAAATAGTACAATCAAAAAGATTTTTCTTCAATTTTATACAAACAAACTTTTTCTCAGACCTATTATGATAAAATTTTTAATATCTCTTTTTGCCAAAGGAATTTGAAAGATGTCTACTTGTTAGTTCAAGTTTATGTAAATAATTAAATTGCAATTTGCTGATACTAAACATGAAAATGTTGTTTTGAAGGCAGTATCATGAAAATTAAATTCAAACATTTCTCACCTGCAAGAAACGTCCGACAGTGTGTCAGACAGTAAATTGCAAATATAAACTAAGTAGCAAGTACACTCACAACAGTATGTCAAGCTTTTCCTGCACACAGTTGTGAGTGCAATAGACTGTAAGTCTAATGATGTTCACATAAACTTGCAACAGAATATATAACAGAATATATCAATATTTATTACCTCCACACTGTTATAGAACCATATTTTCTTAAACATTCATCGTAGAAACCATATACTTGTGTGATTTGACGAGACTCATGGTTGCCCCGAATAAGTGTGATGCGATCTGGGTAACGAACCTGGAATGTAATAAGTGGTAAGTATTTTTCAGTGAATCTTTTCCATTGTGAGAATGTGCCTAAGAGTCACAATACAAAGCTAAAAACCAAAACAACATCCTTACATCTTTGCAAATTGAAGTGTCAATGTGTTGGTCACATCTTTTGCAGAATGACAACCATTTCAGTAGTTATATCTTAGTGTTGAGACTTCAGCTATACAACTGTACCTAGAGATCACCTTGGCTTGCAGTGACTCCCTCCTGCACAGTGGCTGGCGGCTACTGTTGCTAAGTGCTAACCTACCAGTTGTACAACATTTTTATGTATCTATTTTTGCAACCACAGTTATGTTCCAGTTTCAAGGATGTAAAATACTTCAGGAACATAGCCAAAACCAATGAGTAATTTTAAAAATTAATTTACAATGTTTGTTATTTCAAACTAATAATATGTATGGTACTGTTGAGTTAGAATTCATATAAAACAATTAGCATCAATTCTTACCTTTAAAGCTAGAAGTAATAAGAATGTTTCCACTGAATAAAAACCTCTATCAACAAAATCACCCATAAATAGGTAATTAGTTTCAGGTACATCACCACCTACTTTAAATAATTCTTTAAGGTCATAAAACTGTCCATGAATATCTCCACACACCTAAAAAACGAAATTCAATGTCAACATAATATAATGAGGATTGGTCAATAACTAATATAAAGTAAATCAAAGGTAATGTTTCTTCAAAAAGACGAATTTTGAGAATACCAATAAAAATATGAAAATAACATGGTACTCTACCGTAACTGGAGAATCTACTCGTTGAACATTACTCTCTTCTACAAGTATCTCGCGGGCTTTCGCACAAAGTGCTTTAACCTCAGCCTCCATTATTATTTCGCATCTTTTTAACTGTTCTATTTGACGATCCAGATCACTTGTATCAGACATTTTATTGGGTTTTGCTAACTCTGCAATAAATAATAGAACACTATAAATTAGAGGGTACAAGGAGTATCTATTAGTGTCTCATCATTCATCAGTTGATTTCTTTCTGAAAATGAATTGACATAATATAATGACTGATCTTCAATAAAAAATATGTATTTATTTTGGAAATTACAACCTTATTTTGCCTGAGAACTCTTTTGCATCAGCATCAGCCTCACAGAACACAAAACAAATTATTAAATTTTACGACAAACCACGACAATCACAAACAGCAACACCATAGAATACTGCACAGACTAGGGATATTCTGATACTCGTAAATACGAGTAGGTACTCGATTACTTTTGATTCGATACCAAGTATTTATAGCATCGAATCAATCTTACAATACATATTCGGTATCGAAACAAAAGTACTTGGTATCAAATCGAATCAAAATAAACAATTAAAAAAACATTTTCGAACGCATCAGTCAGAATGAGAGAGCAAAGCCCTCTCGCTCAGTTGCAGGTGGCAGGTACATAGTCATTGCATGTCAGCGCGAGAGACGCGAGCCCAACTTATCCGACTTCAGCCGAGCCGAGGCCGAGGCGAAAGCGAGAGAGCCACCTTCCCGCCCGACATTTGTCATGTAATTGTCAACAAATAAAACTATACGTACTTTGTTTAAACTGAGTGATTGTTTACGAGTAATTTTAATTCTCGTATTGTAATCATCGGCTTATTTTAATAAAGTAAAGTCTTAGTTTTTAAAAAATTTATTTTAAAAAATAAGACTTTACTTTAGAAATAAAAATATTGTGTAATAGTAAAGGTATTTAGAAAGAGTCGTTTGACGTTTATAATAAAAGATATTTTTTTCCTTGTCAATTTTGTTTTAATTATTGTCCTTTGCAAAAGTTCATTGTTTTTACGTTAGTAAAATAAAAAAATTGCTAAAAGTATCGATATCAGTAAGTATCGATACTTTAGGTGTATTTATATAAGTAGTATCGAAAAAAGATTTGAGTACTATCGAATTGAGTAGGTATCGATACTTTGATGGTATCGGAACATCCCTGGCACAGACTACTAAGAGGATACTACGCATAGTATATAGTAGTATATAGTCAGTAATCTATGACTGTGAGTGACTGTGAGCCGTAGACAGAGAAATCTATAGACAAATTGACGTAGACAGAGAAACCTATAGACTAATGATCGGCGTGGCCTCGAGTGAGAAAGGACGATAACGAATTTTTAGGTTATACAATAATCTTTATGACTTTTAAACACATTTAGATAAAAATTTTAATTGTTCTAAGAACCGAACTGAACTAGATTCACCAATCTTAAGCTCACAAAACACTTTTTTCTCACTTAAACCAACTTGTAAACTCCTTAAATCGCTACGCTGTTAAAGTTGTTTAGCAAACTGTAGAGTTTGCTAAACAAAAAAACCGGCACGGAGAAAGGGACAAACAACCACACCACTCTATCTCATTTCTATGCAAGACGTATGCATAAATCTATCTTTTTCATGTAGGAATGCGAAAGAAGGCGTCAATTTGCGTAGACAGAGAAACCTATAGACAAATTGACGCCTTCTTTCGCATTCGCACATGAAAAAGATAGATTTATGCATACGTCTTGCATAGAAATGAGATAGAGTGGTGTGGTTGTTTGTCCCTTTCTCTGTGCCGGTTTTTTTGTTTAGCAAACTCTACAGCTTGCTAAACAACTTTAACAGCGTAGCGATTTAAGAAGTTTACAAGTTGGTTTAAGTGTGAAAAAAGTGTTTTGTGAGCTTAAGATTGGTGAATCTAGTTCAGTTCAGTTCTTAGAACAATTAAAATTTTTATCTAAATGTGTTTAAAAGTCATAAAGATTATTGTATAACCTAAAAAATCGTTATCGTCCTTTCTCACTTGAAGCCACGCCGATCATTAGTCTATAGGTTTCTCTGTCTACGCTGTGAGCAAAGACCAGAGACTACAATGTTATAAAGGATGAGCGTAGACACAGAAACCTATAGACAAATTGACGCCTTTTTTCGCATTCGCACACGAAAAACATAGATTTATGCATACGTCTGGCATAGAATTGAGAGAGAGCGGTGTAATTATTTGTCCTTTTCTCCGTGCCGGTTTTTTTGTTTAGCACACTAAACTTTGCCAAACAACTTTGACAGTTCGTAGCGATTTAAGGAGTTTACAAGTTGGTTTAAGTGAGAAAAAAGTGTTTTGTCAGTACTTTAGTACTCTTATTAGTTTGTGTTTGTCAGTTTAAGATTGGTGAATCTTGTTCAGTTTAGTTCTTAGAATAATTAAAAAAAATATCTAAATATGTTTAAAAGTCATAAAGGTTATTGTTTAATGTTAAATGTTGTATGTGTGTAAATGACATATTGTGTAATATGTCTACCGTAGACAGAGAAACCTATAGACTAACGATTAGCGTGGTCTCGAGTGAGAAAGGACGATAACGTAGTTTTAGGTTGTACTATAATATTTAAGACTTTAAACATATTACGTTGAAAATTTTAATAGTTCTAAGAACGGAACTGAACAAGATTCACCAATCTTAAGCTCATATAACACTTTTTTTATCACTTAAACCAACTTGTAAACCCCTAAGATCGCTACGAACTGTCAAAGTTGTTTAGCAAAGTGTAGTTTGCTAAACAAAAAAATCGGCACGGAGAAAGGGACAAACAATCACACCGTTCTGTCTCATTTCTATGCAAGACGTATGCATAAATCTAACTTTTTCGTGTGCGAAAGCGAAAGAAGGCGTCAATTTGTCTATAGGTTTCTCTGTCTACGCTGTCTACGGTGAGCGTAGTCACTGTCTACGCTGGTGAGCTATACCATAGACATAGATTATGAATTATATACGACTATAAACACAAACCAATGGGTGCGTTTGGCAAAAAAAGGCGCTAGCAAGCGCTTGTAAGCAAAATGGCGATTGTAAGCGGTAAGCTCTGTCAAATCGTAAGTGGCTATCTTTCTCTAGGACACGAAGGTGGTTTTAACCTGGGAACCTAACCTAATTTAAATATATGTTTGTAAAGTATTCATATTAAAAACTTACCAATCATGAATTTTTAATAACATGTATATGTTTATTCATGTCATTATATTACTTAAACCTAATATTGCACACAATAACTTATAAACTCTACTTCAAAACAAACAAATTAAGTAAGCAAAATGGCGGATTGTGTCAGTGCTAGGGATGTTCGATGATCAACGATGTTCGATAATCATCGATGTTAAAAATTAAAACATCGATGTTTTAACATCAATGTCACCACATGTCAAACATCGAAACATCGACGTTACCACATGTCAAACATCGATGTCAATGTACCCATAACCGATTAATAGGAACATCTGAAAAACGTGAACCCTCGACATCTATATCAACTAAATCGTGCATCTTCTATTAAAGCTTTAAAATTTAGAATAATTCATCATGCATCGATCACCTATAAAAATATTATTATGGTGTCAAACTTAACCGTCAAGTGTGAATTGTAATGTCACAGTTGTAACTGCTTTCACTTTGTTATTCCGTAGTAACGTTGTCGGTTGTCGCCTAACAACTATTCTACGTAAATTGATATTCAAATGAATTGTTTTTCCTTTGCTGTCTATACTCACATAATTTTGAAACAATATGTTAGTATCTACACAATTCTGTTACATTTAGTTGCATTTTTTAGCTTATCATAATGAGTTTATATTTTGCTTGAACTAGAAGTTTATGAAAATAGATCAATGAACGAGCGTGAGCAAAGACAATGTCACTTCATAGTGCATTCGACAAAGCATTTTATAAATGGGTGTGGCAGGTAACGGAAAAGTCCATTATTTGGTTTTTGCGTGGTCAATTTTTTCTCTAAAACCATATCTTTTCTTTCGCGATAAAAGTAGTTCATATAAAAAGTCCAAGTCATAAATTAAGTCCCATAGTAATTTTTTTGATATCAAATTTGTGAATGTGTAGAACATTTAAAAATCAAAATAGTAACATTCATCATGATTGGCAAGAAATATTAAGACTATAATATTATAACAAATGAACTAGATATTTGTTAACTTCTCCATTTTTAAATTTCTGACACTAAACCATAAACCACACGACTATTTTTTATTTCTCACCTATTAAATAAGTACACGCTCAAAAAACATCGATAACGGCCAACATCGATGTTATGAGCAAGATAAAGATCGAACATCGATGTTAAGCTATCGATACCAAACATCGATGTCATCATCGATGTTTCTTCAACATCGAGCATCCCTAGTCAGCGCTACTGAAGTTAGCAAACGTGTCCTAGCCGAAACCTGTTTAGTTTCGCCATTTTGCTCACAAGCGCTTGCTAGCGCTTTTTTCTGCCAAACGCACCCAATAAGAGTACTAACCGTACACCTTAGAATCTGTGGTGTACGGTTAGTACTCTTATTCTATTGCATAGATTATGAAATATACACGATTGTAAACGTCCATGGAGGTTAGGGAACAGGAGAATGATCACTGTAGAAAATAGTGACCAAGAAATATGGACAAAATAAGTGAGGCGCTGCGATCGATAAGTTGTCTGAAAAAGCGGGCTGTTATGTCCTATACTCCGGCCGCTGAGTTATTACCGATTTGACACATGACGAATAATATAATTACCTAATATCATTTGGGAACAGTTTGTTTTTAAATATTCTAGTATAGTGTGTAATTAAATAAAATCAAAACAATAATAGTTAAAGACACAGGTTCTTTATTAGGTGGAGTATCCTTGATGGACGTAGATAATTGGTCAAGATATCAAAATAAAACAAATTTGTAAACACTGTTACACATTTTAATGAATAGAGTAGGTACAAGATGTTTTAATAAATGACTACCTATAATTTATTAAAACAATTATTCAGACTCTGAACCAGATTCACCAGAGCTGTCATCGCTATCAGTCACTTGTATGACAATTTCATTCTCTATAATGGTGTCGACTCTTCGCGTTCATAATCTTCTGTTATTAGATTTCGAGTCTTTTCGACGACGTTGACCCAATCTTCTTTCGTTATTTTGCTGCAAGCATCTTTTATAAGACCCATCATTTTATTAGTACTGAACGGCGGAGTCGTATAATTACGAGCTGCGTAACCTGTAATGTAAACATTAAATAACGTTAATTTATTACATTAAATAAACGAAATGTTACACAATTACCTACATGTAAGGGACATGAGATATTTATTTCTTAGTTATGTATCTTTTTACTTATATGCTGAATATTGGATGTTATAATAGTACAAATTATTCATATTCATAACTTATGCGATAAAAAACAATACCTTTGATTTGTGCCCATATTAGCTCAATGGCATTGTACTGGCAGTGATAAGGCGGAATTCGAAGTACCCGATGTCCATATGCTAGATCTATCTCATCTACTTCATAATGGACTCTTGATGTTTTATTTTCGCGTACCAACTTAACTAAGTCAGACTTTAGCATTTCGGCAGTAGTTTCAATTCCATTTTGGTGTAGCCATGCTACGAGATCAGCTTTCTTGTCGGCCTGAGTAGGCGCTTTATTCACTTGTTTCGAGTGATATGAAGCGTTGTCCATTATTATGATAGAAGGCTCTGGCAGGCTGGGTAATAATTGATTTTCGAACCAATTCGTAAAAGTGTCTGTATCCATCTCCTCGTGGTAATCGGAAGTACTTTTTGACGCGAAAGCCAGCAGTCCATTTTCAAAGAAATCACTTCCAGCAGAACCGGCGTGACAAATTATCGGTCGCGATCCTTTTCCAATTGGAACCTTTGAGGTTGATGCTTTTGTTTCGTCAGTCCAAGAGCGTGACACAGTGTGGTTCGCATTTAACCATGTTTCGTCAACAAAAACGACGTTGTCCCAAGACTCGATTTTTCTGGCTTCTCTTAAAAACTCGCTCCTTTTAATTATTAAATCAAATCTTTCCATTAATATTTTCCTTTTATTCGTTTTTTATATTCAAACCCAATTTCGTGCAATAGTTTTGACAACGCCGTTTTACCGCCTTTAAACAAGCCAGCTTCTTTTAGAGACCAAAAGCAAACGTCTAGTTGGAAACTCGTTCCTAGTATAATAACCATATACTCGTATGTGGTTTCTTATTGCATCTGCATCAAAAACATCAACACCTGTCACGGGCTTTTGTCTTCGTTTTTTCTTAGGAGTGCGTAAAACATTATCTTCACTTCCAGAAGCACCAAATTTTTCTTTATTTATATTATATAGTGTTTAGCACCAATTCCAAGAGCTTGTGAAACCCGATCTTTCACTTGAGTGACAGGAATCAAAGGGCCGCCATTTTGTGACTCACGCTCAAAGTAATCCTGTAGCTTTAGTACAAGCTCACGACATTGACTATTCATGTTTTTCCTCGTTTCAACAAAATTAGTCCAATAAAGCGCAACGATAAACAGGAGAAAGCCGAGTCAAAAAACAACGGTTACACAAGAGAACGGAGTCTGTGCGCACGAGAGTACGGAAGACGACTAAACAGATTAAAATAGCGGTGGTAAGGGTGTTGCCAGAATAGTATCGCCAATTACTTAAAAAAATACACCTATAACATTGCTTAATTGAGGGAGAAAATTATATTTATTAAATGTTGTTTTATATATTATGAATGTTAAAAATTATACATAATCATTTTAATTGTATTTATTTTTAAATCATAGAAAACAGTATTTCTGTCTTTGAATCACACATAAATCTTAAAAATCATAGAGATACTGGCAACACAGTGCAATTAGGAGACGCAAAAAATGGTAGCATTATAGTCTAGTTGCTCGAAGGAATAAGTAAAATAAAAATATCCAAATAAAATAAATATCATATCTATTCCAATGAATTCGGACCGAATACTATCAAGTACATCACTATGAAGACTAGACGCACGATGTAACTTTGTACAAGCGCGCCAAAGAACAAAAAATAAATGTTTTCATATTATTTACAAACTATTTTAAGTTTTGAAACAGAGTTTATTGGAAAATTACTTGATTCTGACATTTTGACATAAAGTTTTATATTAAAGAGGTATTCTAAATCATTCGGCAAATGTGTCGCTCGTGCAAGGTTATATCGATTAATTTAAGAATAATCTGTCAAATCGGTAATAACTCAGCGGCCGTACTATAGTTTGAAATGATTGTAATATCATTCAAAGAAAATAACGAAATTGTTATATATTTATCAATAAATAAATTATAAAATATGTTTTTTATAATTTTATTTATTACAAATATTATAAATTATTACAAATCTAGGTTATTAATTATTATTGATTAAATATTATTATTATTTCTATATTATTTCATCATTTTTTAATGTTTATTTTTGTCAATAATTAAAAAATTACTTTGCAGAGACTACTTACCGATGGCAGCGAGGCTATAAATTCTAAAAATTTTCAGGGACAGGCGGGCTATGCTTTAGTAAGTAGCGATCGTTATCCTGTTCTCTAATAATCAATCTCCGGGCTCAAATGCAGAAGGCGGTGCTCCTCAATACCGCCCGCATCCTCCGCCGGTTTCTTTCCCTTTCCTCTTAACCCTCGGCAGTTTGATCTCCCCTGCCGAGGGCTTCCATCTGGTTGGGCTTTTATTTATTTATTTATTTTTGTATTTATTTTATTTTATTAATATTTATGTATATTTATCTTTTCATTTTAATTTATAATTATATATTTATGGAACCCAACCAGATGAGAAATCTATATAGATACTCCAAATAATAATAATAAATATATACTATATAATATATATCATACAATAATAATAATAATAAACTAGAAATAGAGCAAATGAGGAGTATATTGAAATAGGCGATTGTGGAAACGCGCATACGCATCTCGAAAATCGATCGTGACTTCCCCTCATAGCCCTAAGCAAGCGGATTCAGGCTGTCGTGAGGGCTCTGAATGCCATGCTGGTGACCTATTTGGAAGCCAGCCGCGAACTTAGCGACACTGACTCCATTCTTTTTGGCCTCTGCCGTATTATAGGCGCCAAGCTTTCACGGCTGGACGCACTGGCGCTACCGGATAAAGTAGCGCTATCCCAGCCTGGAGAAGAAGAATTGAGGAGCGTATTGCAAAGGGTAGAGCTCTCATTGGCAAACAAATATACTTCAGGTCAGGCAATAACATGCCAAGGATTGTTCGCACCGTCAGGATGGCGTTTGCTGGGACAAATGTCAGTTTGTCCCAGCCGCATATAACACAAAAAAAAACGGAGCGCATAGATGATCTGAAGCAGAGAATCGTTGCTTGGGGAAAGCAAATTCGGCGATATATCGAGAGGTCGACTCGGTTCAACCAGAATCGTCTCTTACAGAGTGATCGGAAGAGGCTCTATGAATAATTGGAGCGACCAAGGTAAGTACACGGGCCCAGCACCGAATCAGGCCGACACTGTAGCATTCTGGCGCGGCCTGAAGTCAGAGCACGTGTCGTAGAAAGAGAATTATCTATCTACGCTGTTCTTTGGCCTCCATGACAGACGTAGACACATAGATTACGCTATTTTTTTATTAATTTACTAGCTGTTTAGCTCTGGAATCCGGCCCTTCTAAGCCTAATAGATTACATATTAGTTCTAGTAGACTCTAGTTCTCACAGACTAATAAGAGCGTAGATTACTAAGAGGATACGAGGGGATACTACGTAGCTAGTAAGTACCTACTTCTTAGTTTGTGGACATACTAGATAAATAAATATGTAGTGCGGCAAGAAAAACACAGATCACAAACTATAAGACCTGCCATACACTACAAACGGACTACCAACTACCAACTCCGAAAAATAAGGTTAAGTCAAAAACACCTAATATCACCTTCTTTCCCTGGAAATCCTCTAAAAATAAGTACGATGCTTTGCAATGTTTTTTATATATAAATTATTTAATATTTCAATTACTGTTTAGTTTTCTTCTGATGGTTCGATTTATTAATATCATGCATATGAATATAAAATAAAGAAACCTTTTAGTTAATGGATTAAATTTTATAAAAGACCCGCTATTTCGTTGCAATGTGAATCAGATTATCATCACATTTGGTAGCATTTCAGGGGATAACAAGAAAACCTCCACCCTGTATTTTGAGATTCGGGGGTGGATTGAAAATTACTCGGCCTACCAAGAAAATAAACACATACTAAATCAGTTATATTTTTATTTTTCTACATAATCACCATCAAGTTCAATACACTTTTGCCACCTCCCCTTCCAAGCATTTAGACCGTTGAAAAAAAATGATTCTTCCTTAGAGTCAAAATATGCGTCTACAGCTGCTGTGACCTCGTCGTTTGTCGAAAATCTTTGACCTCCCAAGTGCTTTTTTAGGTTAGGGAACAGAAAGAAGTCTGATGGTGCCAGATCAGGTGAATACGGCGGATGCGGTAACAGTTCAAAGCCACAGTTGTGAATTTCAGCCATTGACTGTACTGACGTGTGAACACGGGCGTTATCTTGATGAAACAGGACTTTTCTTCTGAGCATTCCTCGACGTTTTTCTTTTATTTCCTCTCGTAAACGACGTAGTAAGGTGCAGTAGTAATCAGAATTTATAGTCTGACCCCTTTCAAGATAATCAATCATAATCACACCTTTCGAGTCCCAGAATACCGAAGCCATCACCTTATTTGCCGACAAAATCGACTTAGCCTTTTTAGAGGGTGGTGAACCAGGTCTTCTCCACTGTTTTGATTGTTGTTTTGTTTCCGGTGTACAGTAATGAACCCATGTTTTGTCCATAGTAACAAAACGATTCATCGATCATTCGATCATCTGCATCGGCTTCAAATAACTCCAAACAGTCGCGTAAAATAGTCAATCGCGTCCTTTTTTGTTCAACTGAAAGCAGTCGCGGAACCCACCTCGCAGACACCTTGTGGAAACCCAACTCGTTGACAATGATGTTTTGAGTTCGTTCATAAGAGATGCCTATAATCTCGGCTATCTCTCTAATTTTTAATCTGCGGTCTCCCATTATTAAATCAAGTACTTTTTTAATATTTTCGTCAGTAGTTGACGTCGAAGGCCTTCCAGAGCGGGGTTCATCTTTCACACTCTCTCTACCACGCTTAAATTCTGCTATCCATTTTTTGACGGATGAATACGACAGAGCACAATCGCCTAATGTACTGACCATGTCATCATGGATGGCTTTTGATGATAGCCCCTTCTTATGGAGGTACTTAATGACGGCACGCTGCTCGATTTGCTCCATTCGAGGAAATTATGTCCGATTACTTTGTTAATAAATTTATAAAATCACAACTAATTATCGCACACGTTTCGAACTTCACACAATGAACTAGTCTGAACTGAACTAAATAATGTGGGTAGATTTGATTTTTAGAATTGAATGGATCTGTGTTAGGCCGAGTACTTTTCAATCCACCTAGGTAACATGTATAAAAACGGAATAACTTGAAATGAGGTGATCGCTACCAAGCTGTTTTTAAGCCTAAAATGTATTTTGTAATAATTAACGATATCTACTACTCAAGCCATAATTTTCAAGAAGAATTTAAAAAGAAAGACTGTTCAACTAGTGCGTTTTGCCAGTCATGACTTATAGAACTAAGACGTGGTCCTTCACTGCTGGCCGTATGAGGACGCTCAAGATCGCTAAGCGAGCTATGGAATGAATGGGCTATGCTCGGGGTTTCTCTGCGTGATAAACTTTTTTTTTTTTTTTTTTTTTTTATAGGATAGGGTGACAAACGAGCACACAGTCCACCTGATGGTAAGTGGTTGCTGTGGCCCACAGACATCTACATTTATCCTCGATTACGAATCAAAATGCAGATGCGTTGTCACCCGTGAGGACTAAGATGGAATGCCTCGTTTCCAGTAAAAAGGGTCTCCGGTTCTCTACACTCACCATACGAAATACAGCAGCATTAAGCTACTATTTCACGCTGGTATTCTGTGAGAGCGTGGTCCTTCCCCGGTCGAGCCGACCCATTCGTGCTACAACTATACTACTAATATAACTGCAGCATGGCTCTACCACGTAAAAAAAGAAATGAGGAGATCCGTAGTAGAATTCCCGACATAGCTCAACGGATTAGTAAACAGAAGTGGCAATGGGCCGGCCATATAGCTCGAAGAACCGACTACTCATGGGAAAAAAGTTCTCGAGTGGCAGCCTCGTACCGGTGGGCTAAGTGTAGGGCGACCCCTCACTAGGTGGAGTGACGACCTGGTAAGACATGCAGGAAATCAGTGTATGCAGGTAGCTCAAGACCGTGCTTTGTGGCATTTCTTGGGGGAGGCCTATGTTCAGCAGTGGACTTGTGAAGGGCTGTAATGATGAAAGAAGTATTTTACGAGCCAGTGGTATGTTAAAAAATAAAATTCAATAGCTCTTAAAGTCTTTTAAGTATTTACATAAATTGGTTAGCTCGACCGGAGAAGGACCACACTGTCATAGATTACTATCGTAAAACAGCAACTTAATACTGCTGTGTGTCGTACGGTGAGCGGATTTTATCTGTTTAGTCCGCAAGAAAGACAATATATCTGCATTTTGATTCGTAATCGAGGATAGTTGTAGATGTTTTTGGGCCACAGCATCAAATTGATCAGATGGATTGTGTACTCGTTTGTCACCTTATTTTATAAAAAATGTATATATATTAATTATTGTCTTATATTACAGGTACGTACTGTTTGAAGGGACTTTTGTAAGTTATAATCTCAGAAATAATAAATATCCTTTTAAAGCCTCATTTACATTCAGCCCCTGCCACTGCTCCTCGCACTGCCGGCAGTACTTCGCTAAATACTGCCGTAGCAGGATCGCGGGAAGTGTGTATTCACACTCTGCCCTACCACTCACATCGCTTTCGGCTTTCGACTATGGCAGACGTCGAAATAATTACAGCGTCCGCGCTGTGTCTACTTGCAATAAAAAATTATGTTAATAATGTAAAAAGATTTCAAATTCAAAAGAAGATAGATAGAGAGATATAAAATTTATTTGCTTAAAAACATGGTACATAAGATGATCAATGACGTGGAACTGACATGTTTTGCCATAATTGGCATGCAAAAATGATGTGAAATACAGCTAATTACACAAACCCAATGTACATTTTAAAATTATTGCATTGCTTAAAAGTTAGGTACAAACATTCTTTTTGAATTCAAATATTATGTACAATTAAATACTTATACAGATCCACTCTATTTGAATTCTTATACAGTAAATTGTTCATAAATTATTAATTGAATTATTACATTATTGTTACATAAATAATATTAAATATTATATGAGATTAGTTACGCTATTATTATTTTAATAATTACACTACAGTATAAATTAATTCATAATTTTAATTACAATAAAATAATAATATGTAAATATTACCTTTTAACTTATTTTATTTTCATTAACAAATAATCAATATGAGTTACTAATCGTTTTAGAAATACAATGTCAATGTTTATTAATTCCTTAAACTAAATTTTATATTTATATAATAAATTTGACGAATTTATAATTAATTATGTACATAGGTACTATGTTATCTCAAAAAGAAAATTCGTATTCGTAGAAGATGATGAATTGTGGTTTTTTCGTTGAAATCCCATATAGTTTTATCTGATTCCAGCAGTTCCAAAAACTTTATTGTATTTTCATTATTCCACTCGAAAGGCATTTTGGTAGATCGTATTTATTTAATAACAAGACGGCACGCACGTCCGTTCATCCAGGCGCTTGTCGCGAAGTGAGCGATGGAGCTGAATGTGAACACTCACTGCCGCTCGCGCTGCCCGTCCTTTGACTTCCGCACGAAAAACCGACATTTCGGGCAACGGCAGCGGCAGCGGCAGTGTCAGCGCGAGTAGCCTGTTTACATACTGCCCTGCTCACTGCCCTGCTCACTTCCCTGCCCAACAGGGCTGAATGTAAATGGGGCATTAAACAAAGTTCCAAAAACAGGAAGTTACTACTTATATTTGAAGCGTATTGCCCCATTTACATTCAGCCCTGTTGGGCAGGGAAGTGAGCAGGGCAGTGAGCAGGGCAGTATGTAAACAGGATACTCGCGCTGACACTGCCGCTGCCACTGCCACTGCCCGACGATCTCTCAAATGTCGGTTTTTCGTACGGAAGTCAAAGGACGGGCAGCGCGAGCGGCAGTGAGTGTTCATATTCAGCTCCATCGCTCACTTCGCGCCAAGCGCCTGGATGAACGGACGTGCGTGCCG
Source organism: Parnassius smintheus behrii (assembly GCA_036936625.1). Lineage (NCBI taxonomy): Eukaryota > Metazoa > Arthropoda > Insecta > Lepidoptera > Papilionidae > Parnassius > Parnassius smintheus. The sequence continues at coordinate 18,400,710 of JAUPFT010000017.1, read as the reverse complement.
TCTTGTTATTAAATAAGTACGATCTACCAAAATGCCTTTCGAGTGGAATAATGAAAATACAATAAAGTTTTTAGAACTGCTGGAATCAGAAAAAACTATGGGATTTCAACGATAAAAACCACAATTCATCATCTTATAAAGTTAAAGTAAAGTTACAGCCTTTATACGTCCCACTGCTGGGCTCAGGCCTCCCCTCATTTCTGAGAGGGTTTTAGGGCAAGGAAGTGTCCGCCGCGCTGCCCACATGCGTGTTGACGAACTTCACATGTCTTCGAAATATTTTTTTTCTTATTCCTCAGACTTGCAGGTTTCCTCACGATGTTTTCCTTCACCGCCGAGCACGTGGTAAATCAGCACTTAAAATTGCAATTAACAATTTCATTGGTGCCTGCGGTAATCGAACCCGGGTTACTCGCGTTCTGTTATATTTACAGCGAGCGTTAACCACTGAGCTACCACGGCTCTATCATCTTCTACGAATACGAATTTTATCTTTGAGATAATATAGTGCCTATGTACATAATTACGTACGAAATACAGCGCAGTGTACTGTCCAATGCAAATGACGTCATAAATCGACGCAATACTGGTGATTCGTTCCAAAACATTGTACAGTATATGACTTCATACTTTTGCGCCATTTAGAAAAGTGTTGGCGATTATTTTGTCATTTTGTGATCTAAAAATCATTATATCCTCCTAATGGATATACCAGCAATTATTCTATAATTTTTTGCATTTGAATAAATAGAAATAAATTCTGGCATGCTTCATTCAGCGCACACACAATTAAAAATTGTTTTATTGTGGCCGGATATCCGACGCAATATGGCGGCGACACGCCAGTACAATATAGTGTCAATTGATGACGTCATTAGCATTTAACAGTGTACTGTGTTATATTTCGGAACATACACAAAATGTACTCTGTGCTCTTTACTTTTACACTTCATGCATGCCATTTGATGTGACGTAATATTTTGTTTTCGTATTGGGCACTTGGGCAGTGTTGGACAAGATGCGCGCGCAAGATCATTGAATGAAATTTTTGACAACCGATGCGACAACTATTATTAGGTACAAGTAGTTTAGTGGTAAAATTGTAGTTAACACAATCATAGGTTGTGTGAATGTGAATTAAGTTTTTACTTTTGTTATTTATCTATGCCGCTTTATTAAAACTAGTGTTCGAATTGAATACATTGTTGATAACGGGCATTGGTATCTATTTTGAAGTTAGTGCCAGTAAAAAGTGCTTGTTTTTAAAGAAGAAAATGGGAAATATCCATACTGTGGGTCCCAATGAAGCGTTAATAGTCTCAGGTATTTTATAACCATAGCTTTCTCAACTATCTGTATGTCTGTAAAATCTGTTGCACATAACTTGTTTACATAATGATTCATTATATTGAGGTGAAAACTGCACATTGATTAAAACTACTTTTACGGATTTTATCGCGTTTAATTTTATTTTAAATACCCAACGTTTCGAATGCTTTCCAGCACCCATGGTCAATGGGGGCTGAGGTCACTGACGTCATTGTTAACCCAGAAACCCTATGTCAGTGTTAACCCAGAGTGCCTTTAGTTATAATAATTAAAAATCTGAAGGTAATCCAGGTCAACACTGACATTGGGACTACTTAAAAAATTACTGGCATGTGGTGCTAATCAATATTCAATGGGACCAATATTAATAAAGACCATGAAATTAAACCTTATTTTATCAAGACTGTATCAACTTTAATAATGAATATTATGTAAATAACGCATTTCCGATTCCAGGACAATTTTCTATAAATAAAGACACATCGGAAGACCGATATAAAAAAAGTATTGCTTGATGTATGATATTTATGCAATTCTGATAAACGAACTTATGTGTTTCTGTAGCCTATAATATTGCCAATATAGACACAGATACCGACAGATGTCTCTTCAAGTGATCCAGTTTTACTAATTTTGGTATGAAATAGTATTAAAGATATTTTTAAATTCAAGTCCACGCAAGTGAAGCCGCTGGTAAAAAGCTAGTCCATAATTGATCCCACTAATACTAGAAGACTAGATCACCTATAAGATATCATGAAAAACATAATATATTATATTATGTTCTTCATGATGCTATATTTCTCTTTATTTGGTCTACAAAACTGAATACAATTGCAACATATTGACAGTTATTATATAAAACAAATATTTAAAAAGTTGTGTTTAAGACAGCTTGCACAAAATTTATATGTAACAATATAGATATTTTTTTTATTTCCTTTATTTACAACAATCTGTCGCCTTTGAGGGACATTCAGCAGTATGTTGGTTGGTGCTATCGCTGGAGTACTCGGTATGTGACCTGTGTCGCATCCTCATTATTAAACAGTAGCTGCGTTTACTGTGTTTGTATTAATAAATTAATTAAGCATCGCGCTTTGTTGTGGTTTGCAATGAGTGGCCAGGCCAGAGTATCTGGATGACGTTTGATGCGTTCTTTATAAGTTCTAGTATGACATAGGATTTCCTGTTTCACAGTAGGCAGATGTAGATCATGATGTAGTAATTCGTTGGGCACATATCAGGGGCATTGGTTATCATGCTTTATTTTGAAACCTTTGTAAGATATCGATGTTTGAATGGAATGCAGTACCCCACAGTTGGATTCCATACGCCCAGGCAGGTTTCAGTATTGCCTTGTACAGAAGTATTTTGTTTTCTAGAGATAATTGAGACTTTTGTCCTATGAGCCAGTAGATTTTTCGCGTTTGAATACCGAGTTGTTTTCTCTTAGTGAAAATATGTTTTTGCCGGGTAAGTCTTTTGTCGAAGTGCCATCCAAGGTATCCCACATGATCTGCCTGTGGAACTGCAATGTTGTTAAGTGTGACTGGAGGGCAAGAGCCCCTTTTTAGAGTGAACATTACTTTGACAGATTTTGTTTCATTTGCTTTTATCTGCCACTTTTTGAGCCAGTGGGATATGTCATTCAGCCCTTTTTGAAGTATTTGTGAGGCTATTTTTGGGTCGCGATGAGTAGCCAGTATAGCGGTATCGTCAGCAAAGGTTCCAGTGATTAAGGATTCAGATGTCGGCAGGTCCGCAGTGAAAAGTAAGTAGACTATGGGACCCAGTACGCTGCCCTGTGGGACTCCTGCTTTTATAGGGCAGAGATCTGACAGTGCTTCCCCTTGTTGTACTATGAAATCTCTTCAGTAGTGGGTAATACCACTAGACGGTGAAGTGCTTTGTCAGCATTCGACCCCTCTTGGGGTGCTACACCATAGCGGTGTATTGCTTGATAAAATTGAGCTGCGATACACGGACGTTGATCCGGATACATCGATAGCTTATCCCTTTACCCTTGAATCCTCTGTTGAGAGTGAGTCTTGCGCTTATCGCGCAACTGATGAGTTCCGTCGCCTCCGCGACAAGAACGAAAGTCACATCCGCAAACAGCGTTGTTTGGCGTGACCGGCGTAAAGCCAGCACACTTGAACGGAATTGATTTACGACCAGCTGGCAGGCGCAAGCCCCTAACCTCGTGTCGAATCACGCTGATAATCTACTGAATGTGGTTTCAGCCGTAACGGTGAAGTGCTTTGTCAGCATTCGACCGATCTTGGGGTGCTACGCCGCAGAGCGGTGTATTGCTCGATAAAGTTGAGTTGCGATACACGGACGTTGTTCCGGATACATCGATAGCTTATCCCTTTACCCTTGAATCCTCTGTTGAGAGAGATTCCTCGGGGTTCTCTGAACTCCATTAATGGGTGCAGAGAACAAGGCTAAGCACCGACTGAGCGCGTCCCCGGGTTGTGGATAGAGAAACGGCCCGGCATGCCTGCGAACAGTATCATCAAATGATATTCTGCACAAGGGCGGAAAGGGTTAGTAAGGCTGTTAGGAGAGTGACCTGCGGAATTACCGGAACAACTTATCGACGACGGGTATCCAATGACGATTGACCACTTTTCTCAGCAGTTGAGTTACGGGATATTATTAAGTATCTCAAGGTAGGTAAGGCCCCGGGCCCTGATGGCATCCCCGTCTAGGTCTATAAGGTTATAATGAAAAGACATGAACATCTGCTCCTTGACACTTACAAACGCTTGCATCTCGGCGGGAGTTTTTCCGAATAGATGGAACTTGCAAAGGTTGACCCTGTTAGATAAAGGAAAAGGGCCGCCCTACTCGCCTGCATCCTACAGGCCACTTTGTATGTTGGACGCAGCAGGAATGATTTTCGAGATATATCTGCCTTGTAAGGAGTCGACTGAGGGAAGAATTGGCCGATGCGAGTGGCTTGGCCGATAACCAACACGGTTTTCGATCGGGTCGCAGTACAATTGGCGCCATTTCCGAAGCGCTTTACATTTGATAGAGCTGCCTGGTCGGGGAACAGGAGGTGTACATGATGATGACGTTTGACGTCAAAAATGCATTTTTTATTTATATTCATAATTCCGCAAAATGGACAGACATTGTGAATGCACTACGAAAAATAGGTGTTTCTGAGTATCTCATCCGTATCATAAGTGATTACCTATGTGATCGTTTTTTGATATTTGAAACAACTATGGGAGAGATCATGGAAGAGCTGAGTGGTGGAGTGGCACAGGGTTCGGTCTTAGGACCAGACCTTTGGATCATCCTTTACGATGCACTACTACGTCTCGACCTGAGGTGCTGAGGTGGAACTGAGGTGCTACTGGAGGGATTTGCTGACGACGTGGCGGCGTTAATCCTTGCAAGGAGCCATGGCGGAGCACAGGGGTTGGCGAGACTTGTCGCAGCAAAAATGAACGCGTGGCTGAATGAACATGGTGTGTCGTTAGCCATAGCGAAGACGGAGGTTGTGGTACTCACAGCTTAGAAGTGGTTTCTGAGGCCTTTCCAGGCTCTCATCGTGGATCAACACATCGAGAGTCGGGGGTCTCTGAAATACCTCGGAGTGACGATTGACTAGAAACTAACGTTTTGAGAACAGATTATCAGTGTAGCCAAAATAGCAGCGACGACGGTGGCGAGTCTTTCTCGGTTAATGTCAAACATCGGGGGATAAAGGAATAACCGCAGACGAGTTCTCATGAGTGTCGCAAACTCGATCATGCTCTACGGAGTAGAGGTCTGGGGAGACGCACTTAAAATAGAAAAAAATCGGAACGTAGGGGTGCATTGAGGACAGCCTGTACCTATCGAACGGTATCGGCAGCAGCAGTGTTGGTCATATCAGGAAGCGTATTTGGGATGATCGGCGGGCTGGCGAGGAAGGAAGGAGGAGGAGGCGCTGGGAATCCGGGGTAACCGCGCGTTGGACTCTTAGGTTTATTGGACTAGTCTGTGATTGGGCCATACGGGAACATGGAGATATATATAGATTTTTACCTCACACAATTCCTTTCTGGACACGGACAGCTCAATGTCTACTTACACTGTATGAACATGCGAAACGTTCCTGATTGCGTGTACTGTCCGGGCGTTGTCGACTCCACCGAGCACACCTTCTTTGTCTGTCAGCGCTAGTCTGAAACACGGCTACGCTGGCAGAACGAGAAGAGGGTGCCTCAGAGGCCGGAAGAGGTCGTCCCTTGAATGTTGGCAACAAATAACAACTGGACAGCGATGACGGAGTATGTTAAGGAGGTCCTGCTGATGAAAAAAAAGGAAGAAAAAGAATAAGAAACGGAGGAGTAGTCGCGTTAAGAAGCGATGAAGAGGAGTACCAGCACCATGAAGTAATGTTAACGCGATCCCGTGGTCCTGGGTACCTAAGAGAGAGGAGGTTTTAGTGAGTAAAATCCCACACTACCGATCTTACAACAACTGGACTGGTGTCTTTTTTGAGATTTACTCCTCTCTCTCTAATAAAAAAAATATCTGCTCTCTTATTCACTGCGGTTGACTTTTTGTCTTTTGAATGGTACGCGGCGTTGTACATTATTATGGTGCTATTCGATCTTACAACAACTGTACCGGTGTCTTTTTGAAGATTTCCGCCTCTCTCTCTAATAAAAAAACTTATCTGCTCTCTTATTCACTGGGGTTGACTTTTTGCCTTTTGAATGGTACGGGGCGTTCCACATTATTATGTTGCTATTCACAGGAATATTTTGTTAAAGGGTTATTAACCATGTTTATTTATTTATTATATGGAAGAAAAAACAGATAATAATCAAAATACATTAAAAATTACATATATATATATATATATATATATATATATATATATATATATATATATATATATATATACATCCCGTAACTTATTGTACGTCCACTATGGACAATTTTGCATATAATGTGGCGTCAACCTGCTTACGACGTCCAATATACGGACGTCAAATAGGAGACTTAGCGCAATGTTCGCAAATTGTCATGCTGATCACAGAAATGTCAAAATCTAAAAAAAAATTGGACGTCATTTTTCTTCCAATCTTGCTGTACTGAATATTCACGTAGTTCCGCTAATTTTCGTTGCAAAAATAATAGCGCTCCTGTTGATTTGTGAATACTTTCATTTATAGCCGTATTTGACTTCCGCACAAAATTAGGAGATGCGACGTTGCCGTCCCGTCACCGTTGCCAACGTGTTACTTGTATTTGATTGCCCCGTTGGTCTAGTGGTTGTAGTAGTGCGACTGCTGATCGTGAGGTCCTGGGTTTGAATCCCAGGTCGGGCCAAAAAATCAATTATTGAGTTTTCTGTCAAGAAATTCTCAATATCTGCCAGGAAGTTGACGGTGTATCACCCCCGTGCCTCGGAAAGCACGTAAAGCCGTTGGTCCTACGTCTGATCTCTCTCCGGTCGTGTCGGTTTACCGTCCCATCGGATTATGAGAATGAGGGAATAGAGAGTGCACCTGTGGTTGCGCATACACTTGGGCACTGTAATCCTGTCCTGCGCCGATGGCTAGTCTCCGTTGAGGCAGGCCGCCGTGACAGTAATTTGGTCTGCAGGTCATTATTATATGGTTTATACTGCGCTTGGTACTAGTAATTTTACTTTTAAACTTGTTTTCTTAACCTTACATTTACCTACACATAATATGGACGTCCTAATGTCCTAAAACTTTCATACTGAAATATATTTGAAACCCGTATTTTTGAATTTAGTTATATTTTTATAAACGTAGATGCGGACGTCGGCTTATTGGTTTATTTCATGCTGCACTATAAAGTTAAAAAAGTTAAAGTTACAGCCTATATACGTCCCACTGCTGGGCTCAGGCCTCCCCTCATTTCTGAGAGGGTTTAGGGCAAGGAAGTGTCCGCCGCGCTGCCCAAATGCGTGTTGACGAACTTCACATGTCTTTGAAATATTTTTTTTTCATATTCCTTAGACATGCAGGTTTCCTCACGATGTTTTGCTTCACCGCCGAGCACGTGGTAAATCAGCACTTAAAATTGCAATTAATTGCTGCACTTTATTTTAACATTTTACATTTGGTACTAATCTGCCTAAAAGAACTCTTGTTAGGTATTTCGTAAGCAACCCATAATTCTGTTTGAGTATAAGTTACCTTCTGAGGAAGACGGACTCTATTGTAGATATTGACAGGTTTCATAGATATTGTGACTAATAACCTCTGACTAATAACTTAGTATGGTCTGGCGAAGAAACTCATTTTAATATAAGGTTTTACTGCATTAACTGCCAATAGGTTGATAATTTCTATAATAGACCGTGGCATATTGTTGCAGACATAACTCCGAAAATATAATTTATTTACTTGATCGTGTTAAGTTTTGGTGCTCTCACTGCATCTTAAGGATGAGTGCGACTATTGTACCTAATCTGTACGAAATTACTCTATACTTAACTAGATTCATTTTTGTGAAAGGTTATTTTCGTTAAATTATGATATTATGTTTGGTTTTGCAGTTAGTTGAAATACAATTTAATTCTTCACACACGTTTTCTAAGCTTCTAAGCGTTTTATCATTTCTAGAACGAAACATTTAATAAAACACCAAAGTGACTATTTTACACCGCATGGCCTCCCTACACTAAAATACAAATAAAACGAAAACGAAAAATGTCATTAAAGCAATGATCATTAATGTGTGTCTTATACACAAGGAATTCAAATTCAAATTCATGGTTATATGGACGTCAAATATCGTGCACTTTACCGATAATCTGACGTCCACATATAGAATTTTTTTTTTATAGGATAGGGTGACAAACGGGCACACAGTCCACCTGATGGTAAGCGGTTGCTGCGGCCCATAGACATCCACATCTATCCTCGATTACAAATCAAAATGCAGACGCGTTGTCACCCGTGAGGACTAAGATGGGAGGCATTCCATCTTAGTCCTCACGGTTCCATTAAAAAGGGTCTCCGGTTCTCTACACTCACCATATGAAATACAGCAGCATTAAGCTACTATTTCACGCTGGTATTCTGTGAGAGCGTGGTCCTTCCCCGGCCGAGCTGACCCATTCGTGACATGAATCGTGACAAATATAACAAAATTCAAAAATATGGACATGGCCAGCTATAGGCCTATCGCCATCACCTCCTTGTTCTCTAAAATAATGGAATCCATTATTAACAGCCAGCTCAGGATTAGTGACCGTCAGTATGGTTTCCGTCGCGGACGCTCGGCTGGTGATCTTCTGGGTTACCTAACTCATAATTGGGCGGAGGCAGTAGAGTCCAAGGAGGAGGCGTTGACCGTTAGTTTGGACATAGCGAAGGCCTTCGGTCGAGTTTGGCACAAAGCGCTTCTTACGAAGCTTCCTTCCTATGGGCTTCCCGAGAAATAATGTAATTGTATTACCAGTTTTCTTGCAGATCGGAGCAAAAAGGTCCTAGTAGACGGTGCATGCTCCAATTACAAGCCCATTAACGCTGATGTTCTACAAGGCTGCGTGCTATCACATACATGCGTTTTATACACCGGTCGTCTCAATACTTCTCAGGAAAACGTCGCCGTGTACCGGGACAAACTTGTGTCTGAAACCGAGACTTTGTTATACCAAGTCTCGGAATGGCGGCGACTAAATCTAGTCCAGTTTAATCCCCAGAAGACACAAGTTTGCGCGTTTACCGCTAAAAACAACCCCTTCGTCGTATCTCCTCAGTTTCAAGGTACTCCCCTTGTTGCCTCAGCCAGTATCGGAATCCTCGGCGTCGGCATATCGGGTGACGTGCAGTTTCGTGGCCACTTGGAAGAGAAGGCCAAATTGGCCTCTAAAAAGCTTGGCGTGCTCAGCAGAGCGAGATAGTATTTCATGACGGCTCACCGCCTGCAACTTTACAAGGCGCAGGTGGAATACTGTTCCCATCATTGGGCTGGGCTCTCCTGTGCCAACTCCTTCCATTTCATCGCATCCAGCGCAGAGCTGTTCGAATCGTCGGCGACCGAACTCTTTCTGATCGGCTTGACTCATTGGCACTGCGAAGAGATGTTGCATCTCTTTGCGTATTTTATCGCATCTACCACGGTGAGTCCTCTGAGGAATTGTTCGTACTAATTTCAGCAGCACAATTTCACCACCGCACATCGCGACAAAACTCACGATATCATCCACACCATCTGGATGACTGACGGTCCACCACCGTGCGATTTAAAAGAAGTTTTCTTCCTCGCACAACTTCCTTGTGGAATCGACTACCACCATTTTCCCGGACCTATTCGACTTAGGAAACTTCAAGAAAAGAGCCTACTCCTTTTTAAAAGGCATCTGCAATTCCCCTGGTTTAGCAGTTGTTCATGGCGGTAATTACTTACCATCAGGTGAGCCGTATGCCCTTTTGCCCCCTCTTCTATGAAAAAAAGTTACATCGGGCAAAAAAGTTGACTGTGGGGTATTTTTTAATATTTTGGTTGTTTTGAATGGTTATTTTAAATCGTGTGATTACGCTTGTACGAACTTGTTTCGGAATGATTAATGCGAAACGTTAAAAAGTATTTCTTAGATATGGTTGACTATAGTTGTTGGCAGTAGAGATCTGAATCGATGGTTTTGCCCGGCGGTAACAGCTCATAATAAACTATGGCCCTTCCAACCCCACCATACACACAGCATCACTTATTGCGTGTTAATACAGGATTGGCTACAGTCTGTGGAGCTTGACTACCCTTGGACTATGATCTATTTGGCACGTTCTTAAGGGTGATTTTTTTACCAGTTTTCGTCACCAGTGATCAATCTTTTCAAAAATTGTTCGGTTTCGTAAGTTTTCAATAGATAATCGCAAATGAGTACACGATTCATTAGGCTTCTTTCAGTGACCTCGTGTGGTACCCAAATATCGAGCTTCTTTGTATAGCCAGACTTTTTCAAACGGGTCAAAACTGTTTTGTGGTCAATTCTCAATTCCTCGGCTATGTCGTAACTACTAATATACCGATTTGCTCAACTTTTTCAAAAATGGCATCAGCTTTATCCGTTTGAGGACGTCCAGAGCGAGCTGGACCTTTGACATTAAAATTCCCAGACTGAAAATGCTTGAACCAGCATTGTGCTACTCTTAAGGCGACACCGCGAAAAAATGCATCTCCTTTCATCGAATAGTATAAGACTATGACACCACTAACGAAGGTGGAATTTTGATATAGGTAAATTCATGTCTTTATCTTGAATTTGCTTGTTCAAAAACACGATTGTATAATTCTGACTCGATCATAATTATTTGAAAATACCTCTAAAAATCACAATAGTTGAAATTACAACGAAATTACTTAATCTACATATATCTTTGGGAATCACTCAAATATATTCATAACATCAATATTCATAATTTACTTGCTCATTATTTTCATTACTTAAATCAATAATTAAAAAAAATATTTTAAGATTCTGACAATTTCTAAGTGCTTTTAATCGTCGCGGGCGTTACGCAATTTTAGACCTTAAGACGGCGTTTATTTTAAAGTTTTTATAGAAATTATGTATTCACTCGGATCAGTACGGCAATAGCCCGGAGCCACTTTTTCGATGTGTCGTCTTAATGACACTGTATTAAGTCCATAAACGTCATAAATTTTTCGCAGCTTGAGCTTGCATTTTCCCCTTTTTTGTAATAAAACTTGAGAATGTATCGAATTTATTCGTTAGATTCACTCGTTACACACGTTAGATTGACGGACAGAAAAACAATTGAAAAATGGTGGGAAAGTGTTTTTTTTTTTACTTTTTATCTTTATTTTTCTTATTGTCCTATACGATTGACATCAAAATCAGCCAAAATTTTTCAAAAAAAATTTTGGCTGATTTTTGTAAACAAAACACGAAGAAACTTTCCCACCTATCACGTATACGTTAATATAAATATATATTACTAGTACCTGGTTGACCGAGCTTTGCTCGGTATTTTTCGCTTGATTTTTTAATTCATGTGTTTTGGAAATTATATTTAGATACAAATTACATACTGATGAAATATAAATAATATTTTTTGATCTTAGCGACGTAACAGAAAAAATGGAACTGGTTATTTGAATAAAAATCATGAGTGCAATTATTTTAATTTAAATTTTCGTGTTTTTAAAAAATACTAAAAAAAGGGCTCGATAAAATAGATTTTCTCAAAAAAGAAAAGAGCATGAAAAAAAAAACAAAAAAAGTCGTTCGGTCGGTCTGGGCTCGAACCGGGGTTTTAAGATTCTGTGACCGACCCTTATACCAATTAAGCTATTTATAATCACTAAGAATCCGTCAAAATTTACCTTCTTATTCTAACGATATTGTAGCAGTTTTTCATTGCCTAAAAACACGGACAAAAAGACATTTTCTAAAAATAAATCCTAGCTAGATCGATTTATTATCCCCGAAACTCCCTGGACACAAAATTTTATGAAAATCGTTGGAGCCATTTCCGAGATCCCGATTATATATATATTTATATACAAGAATTGCTCGTTTAATAGTATAATTACTATACACAACCTCAATAATATACTCTATACCTAATACACCGGTTACGCAATGTTTAAATACGTAATACAACGTAGGAAACACATTTAAAGCATAGGTACTTAAATAACAACATATAAAATTTCAACATAATATAATGTAATTTATAATATTCACCCAGCCGTACATAAGCAGTAACATTTAAGTGAGTTAGCCTTAACATTTTTGTTTTAAATAATTAAAAATATAATAAAAATACTTAATTTCACTATTTTTATGGAACTTTATCAAGGAAAACCCGTGATATGGTGTCCTAGATATCAGTTTTAAATAAATATTAATGAAAATAAATATGTCATCACCATCACTATCATTACATCCCCCACAAGCTGAACATAGGCCTCCCCCAAGGAATGCCATAAAACTCAGCCCTGTACTAGCTAACGAGACGCACGTCATCCATGTTTCAAAGATCTACGTTGAATAAATACGGACGAGTCAGTAATTCAATAATCATATACATGATTATATATATATATATATATATATATATATATATATATATATATATATATATATATATATATATATATATATATATATATATATATATATATAAAAGAAAGGGGAATGAAAGTGAACACATGTAAGACGAAAGTGATGGTTTTTGAAAGAGAAGAAAGCAAAACGGTATGTGAAATAAGAATAGAAGGAGAGTTAATTGAGCAAGTGGATGAGTTTGTGTATTTGGGATGTGTATTTAGCAGGGATGGTAGATATGATAGGGATATAGAACGACGAGTAAATGCAGGGAATAGAGTGAATGGGGCACTACACTCTATTATGGAGAACCAGAATGTGTCAAAACAGGCACGTATGGTGATTCATAATTCTGTGTTAGTCCCTACTTTAATGTATGGTAGTGAAAGCTGGGTGTGGCAGAAGAAGCACGAAAGTAGAATAAATGCTGTAGAAATGCGGTCTTTAAGGAATATGCTAGGGTTGAATCTGAATGACAGGTTGAGAAATTGCATGATAAGGGATAAATGTGGTATGCAAGATGATGTTGTGACCAGGATTAAGAAAGGAATGCTTCGGTGGTTTGGTCATGTGGAAAGAATGAATGAGGAAAGAGTGACAAAGCAAATTTATATGGCAGATGTGAACGGCCGAGTCGGGAAGGGACGCCCTAGGAAAAAGTTTATCGACCAAATTGGCGATATTTTGAAAATGGGCCACGTTAGAAGTACCCTTAACCGACGAGCATGTATGCGTAGATATATGGATGTGAAGGAGGCGAAAGAGGTGTGTCAGGATCGTGCCAAATGGAAGTCCGTAGTCTCTGCCTACCCCTCTGGGTGACAGGCGTGAGTGTTTATGTTATGTTTTTTTTATGATTATATACCTGATAATCAAAATCATTATAGACGCTACTACTACAAAATCTCAGAAAATATACAGCGTCGCTCTATTACCAAGTTTAAATATTTTATTTAACAACATCTGTATAAAAATTATTAATATTATATAAATGAATACATGGTTGATAACAATCCTTGGGAATAAGGTGGTCGCCTATAAGCTGTTTCTGAAATAAGTTTTTGTACAACCCGTATTTTATTGTATGATTTTACTTTTGCTGCGTTGTATATTTTGAAAGATTTAAACTCAACATCAAGCTTGACAAAAATAAAAAGGGAGACATCTTAATCGAGCGGGATGTGGATGTCTATAGGCTCGAACATCCACTGACCATCAGGTGGACTGTGTGTGAGAATAAATTGTGTGACAAATCACACAATTTATTCAAAACACTCTTAACGAGAACGATTCTTAGACCCGCTAAGTAGATGACGATGTTTTGACGACATCTAACAGTTTCTGAAATTACGTTCATTACAATCTATCAAAGTCAACTACTGAACATCACTGAACAAACTGGCTTCACCACAGATAATCTCATAATATTAAATTTATATAATGCTCTCGTAAGAAGTCAACTTGAAACGAACGCAAGTATTTGGAATCCACATGAAAGCAAGTATAGTGTCATGGTCGAAAAAATTCAAAATAAATTCACACGATTTTTATACTTTAAGCAGTACGGAATCTATCCTTGTTTTCCACTGATGTATCCGAGTCTGTTTGTACTGGGGATGGTTGGTTACAGCCGTTTAAGTGTGAGAAGAGACATCACGCTTATTAAATATGTGTGGAAGGTATTACGTGGATGGATAAATCACCCATATGTGCTCGCTGCGTTAAAGCTGCGGGTGCCTAATAATTACGTGTGTTCTCGTCGTCGTCCCCCATTACTCCTCGTGCCCGCTGCTAGGACGAAGTTGCTTCAGAATGCACCATGGTCACGTGCTATACACTATGTTAATATCATCTCACAGGATATTGACATATTTGCATGTAGTGAGAAGAAATTCATGATTGCAGCTTACAAATGCGTCGAAAATTGTAATGTTTTTAATTAGTATTTTATTTTACCATCAATTTGATAGATTTCATACTACCTAGATACCATACTATTTATTAGTCAATAGTTAGGTTAGTTATAGCATCGCATTGGTTTAATAACTGTAATGATGTTATAATTGTGTTATAAATAAATAAATAAATAATAATTTGCCATACTTTCCACTCTTAGCAGGCGGGTTGGCAACCGCAGTTTTTTTACTTTGGCTCTAGTTGTTGTTAAGAAGATGTAAAGATGGCGCCACACCAGGACGACTTGGATTAGCGGATATTCTTTCAATCCCAATACACATTATATTTGAATACTTATGTTATAAATTTCCAATAGCAGTAGTGCGCTAGCGCTGATATTGATAGGTAGCTGTAATCACCCGCGTAAGGTACTTCCGGACGGATCTGTTTTTTATATTGCGAAATTAAGTGTCAGCCGTGAGTGACTTGTGTGCGATGTATAACGTTATGAGGAATATTTTAATATGTGACTGCAATTATGCAGAAGTTCAGACATTATGAGCCTGTATTGCAAATATATAGAGGTACAAGGTGGGCTCATTGAACATCTTCGTGGTCGTCAAGTAGACATAGCGATGAATGTGTTTGTGTGCGTAATTAACAAAATCGTTCGAAATAAAATTTTTAATAATTGACTACTCATATCCGTAAGTCATGACTTACGGATCTGAGACGTGGTCCTTCACTGCTGGCCGTATGAGGCCGTATACGCCGTATAGCCGTATACGCTCAAGGTCGCTCTGCGACTATGGAGAGGGCTATGCTCGGAGTTTCTCTGCGTGATAGACTCAGAAATGAGGATATCCGCAGTAAAATAAGAGTGACCGACATAGCCCAACGGATTAGTAAGCTGAAGTGGCAATGGGCCGGCCATATAGCTCGAAGAACCGATCACCGATGGGGAAGAAAGGTTCTCGAGTGGCAGGCTCGACGTGTAGGGCGACCCCCCACTAGATGGAGTGACGACCTGGTCAGACATGCAGGAAGTCGATGGATGCATGGTGGCTCAGGACCGTGCTTTGTGGCATTACTTGGGGGAGGCCTACGTTCAGCAGTGGACTTGTGAAGGGCTGTTATGATAATGATGAATCGACTACTAAAATGCTAACAGTTCAGCGATGTGACGAGGTCACGACCTTAGTACAGTTAGTGTAGGTATGACGCGCGCGCCGTCTTTTCTCTTGATAATTCCGGGAAGAGTTAATTAATCCACATAAAATTTACACATATTATTTAATTAAAATTTTATTTAATTATTTTTATGTCGAGTTTGCTGAAGTAAAATTATTTCTATACGTTTGAATACTAATTCTGATAACACACTTAACGGGAACCACAGGAGTTTTGTTACATATTGTATAATAATCATTTCTTTATTGTCTGTGAACATAATTTATTATGTTTACAAACCTGCCTATTGCTAAATTTTAACATGTATAAAAACGGAATAACTTCTTAAATGAGGTGATCGCTACCAAGCTGTTTTAAAGCCTAAAATGTATTTTGTAATAATTAACGATATCTACAACTCAAGCCATAATTTTCAAGAAGAATTTAAAAAGAAAGACTGTTCAACTAGTGCGTTTTGCCAGTCATGACTTATAGAACTAAGACGTGGTCCTTCACTGCTGGCCGTATGAGGACGCTCAAGATCGCTAAGCGAGCTATGGAATGAATGGGCTATGCTCAGGGTTTCTCTGCGTGATAAACTTAGAAATGAGGAGATCCGTAGTAGAATTCCCGACATAGCTCAACGGATTAGTAAACAGAAGTGGCAATGGGCCGGCCATATAGCTCGAAGAACCGACTACTGATGGGAAAAAAGTTCTCGAGTGGCAGCCTCGTACCGGTGGGCTAAGTGTAGGGCGACCCCTCACTAGGTGGAGTGACGACCTGGTAAGACATGCAGGAAATCAGTGTATGCAGGTAGCTCAAGACCGTGCTTTGTGGCATTTCTTGGGGGGAGGCCTATGTTCAGCAGTGGACTTGTGAAGGGCTGTAATGATGAAAGAAGTATTTTACGAGCCAGTGGTATGTTAAAAAATAAAATTCAATAGCTCTTAAAGTCTTTTAAGTATTTACATAAATTGGTTAGTTCGACCGGAGAAGGACCACACTGTCATAGATTACTATCGTAAAACAGCAACTTAATACTGCTGTGTGTCGTACGGTGAGCGGATTTTATCTATTTAGTCCGCAAGACAGACAATATATCTGCATTTTGATTCGTAATCGAGGATAGTTGTAGATGTCTTTGGGCCACAGCATCCAATTGATCAGATGGATTGTGTACTCGTTTGTCACCTTATTTTATAAAAAATGTATATATATTAATTATTGTCTTATATTACAGGTACGTACTGTTTGAAGGGACTTTTGTAAGTTATAATCTCAGAAATAATAAATATCCTTTTTAAACAAAGTTCCAAAAACAGGAAGTTACTACTTATATTTGAAGCGTATTGCCCCATTTACATTCAGCCCTGTTGGGCAGGGAAGTGAGCAGGGCAGTACGTAAACAGGCTACTCGCGCTGACACTGCCGCTGCCGCTGCCACTGCCCGACGATCTCTCAAATGTCGGTTTGTCGTACGGAAGTCAAAGGACGGGCAGCGCGAGCGGCGGTGAGTGTTCACATTCAGCTCCATCGCTCAATTCGCGCCAAGCGCCTGGATGAATGGACGTGCGTGCCGTCTTGTTATTAAATATTAAGTACGATCTACCAAAATGCCTTTCGAGTGGAATAATGAAAATACAATAAAGTTTTTAGAACTGCTGGAATCAGAAAAAACTATGGGATTTCAACGATAAAAACCACAATTCATCATCTTCTAAAGTTAAAGTAAAGTTACAGCCTATATACGTCCCACTGCTGGGCTCAGGCCTCCCCTCATTTCTGAGAGGGTTTTAGGGCAAGGAAGTGTCCGCCGCGCTGCCCACATGCGTGTTGACGAACTTCACATGTCTTCGAAATATTTTTTTTCTTATTCCTCAGACTTGCGGGTTTCCTCACGATGTTTTCCTTCACCGCCGAGCACGTGGTAAATCAGCACTTAAAATTGCAATTAACAATTTCATTGGTGCCGGCGGGGATCGAACCCGGGTTACTCGCGTTCTGTTATATTTACAGCGAGCGTTAACCACTGAGCTACCACGACTCTATCATCTTCTACGAATACGAATTTTATCTTTGAGATAATAAAGTGCCTATGTACATAATTAATTATAAATTCGTCAAATTTATTATTTTAATATAAAATTTAGTTTAAGGAATTAATGAACATTGACATTTTATTTCTAAAAACGATTAGTAACTCATATTGATTATTTATTTATTAAAATGTAAAATAAGTTAAATGGTAATATTTGCATAATAGCCTGATATTTTTAAATTATAATTTTATTGTAATTAAAATTATGAATTAATTTATACTGTAGTGTAATTATTAAAATATTAATAGCTTAACTAGTTTCATATAATATTTAATATTATTTATGAACAGTTTATTGTATAAGAATTCAAATAGAGTGGATCTGTATAAGTATTTAATTAATACATAATATTTTAATTCAAAAAGAATGTTTGTACCTAACTTTTAAGCAATGCAATAATTTTAAAATATAACATTGGGTTTGTCTAATTAGCTGTATTTCATATCATTTTTGCACGCCAATTATGGCAAAACATGTCAGTTCCACGTCATTGATCATCTTATGTACCATGTTTTTAAGCTAATAAATTTTCTATCTATCTATCTATCTTCTTTTGAACTTATATCTTTTTAAATTATTAACATAATTTTGTATTGCAAGAAGACACAGCGCGGACGCTGTAATTATTTCGACGTCTGCCATAGTCGAAAGCCGAAAGTGATGTGAGTGGTAGGGCAGAGTGTGAATAGTGAATACACACTTCCCGCGATCCTGCTACGGCAGTATTTAGTGAAGTATTGCCGGCAGCGCGAGGAGCAGTGGCAGGGGCTGAATGTAAATGAGGCTTATGTGTGTTGTTGTATGTTCACCGCTTTCAGGGAAATCCTAAACCGATTTTAATGATTCTTTTTTTATTAAATAGTTTCAGAAGTGGCCCATTTATTTTTTAAGAAAAATTTTACCCCTAAAAGTGGAAAAATAGGGGATAAAGTTTTTAATGTTTAGACAACATTCTAGCTGTTACCTTGAACTTGTAATCTTAGTAGTATGTTCTCCACTCAAAACAATTCTGGATGTTTGTTGTTTTGCATTTCCTGTATGTAAACTGTCTCCTCCTCGATACGATACGTTAGACTTTTCTAATATGATCAAGTCTTACAAAGAATTGTTATCGTATTTCCTAGTGATTTATATTATTATTTGAAATTTTAAGTACTATTCAGAAAAGTTTTATTATAAACATTTTTGCCGCCAAGCAACATGCACCCACCGATGTGTTACAGTTTGAAGGGTATATAAGGCAGTTTAACTCCAATTTAGGACTGGAATAGTGCCCAAATCATGGACGCTAGCCCGTGTGCAGAGTAACCAGACTCGGTAATCTATACAATACATTTCGGAAAGGAATTGTATGCTCTAATTCTTTTATGCTACATGCTTTATTTCCACCACATTCCACCATAGGACCCAGGCGGTCGGTAGATATTCATCCCTTTCTTATCAATATTCGGTTTGCTAAATCAAAGGAGTAAAATATTTTGTCGGCGTCCAAATACAATCTAGGCGTCATCAAGGCAAGTGTGAATAAGCTTTAGTTACCTACGTTGAAATAGTGCGATTTACCGTCCAGCTTGGTGAAGCTAGTAATCTATCTAGCATAATCCCACCTGGTAGTGAGTGGTGGTGACCACTCACCACCAGGTGGTATTATGAACTAAACTTAAGAACTGGCTTGTAATATGTAAAAAAACACATTAATTAAAAGCGCATCTAAAATTCATTCCTATGAAGAAAGGTGTGTTATAAATTTGACGATACTTGCAAAGTTAAGAATGCATGGACATAAGGACTAGACTTTTTTTGGTACCTGTATTTTATAAGGTGAAATTGTTAATGTTGGTATAAGAATTGTCTGCCAGTGAAATCTTTCCCACTTCTTCTCACAACGTCTCGCGTCGTAGGGTGTCCCTTAAAGGGACAGCGTATCTTGCTTAACTTTAAAAAATGCCTTGTAATGGTCAATTTAGAATAAAAATATGTTGACTTTGACTTCCAAGTCCACTTCAGCTATCTATGGGCTGGAGTAGTATCAGTTTTATTTTTTAGATCGTTTGACTAATAAAACAAAGTTGCTGATAGTCTATTTCTAATATAACTTCGTTTGCCCTTTCCTAACGATTTATACATACCAGCCATAATTTCCGGCTGCAGCAATTCTGTCCCAGTCTTCGGGTAATCCTCGAGTGTAGATCACGTTGACTACCCTAGAGCCACCGACTGCATTACCCCTTGGCCAACGACACCTTTCATTTTTTAGGCATGAATAAGGTGTGTGATTTGGTAATATGCTAAATATTTAATTTAATTTTTATTTTTAAATTTAATATTTATTTCCACCAAAGCGGAGAGGAGAAGTGTAGCGGAGAGATGTGAGCTTTGTGTAGCAGAGATGTGAGCTGTGAGAGATCGAAACCTGTCCAGTTCTATCTACTAAAGGAAGACGTCATGTCATTACAAAAATTGTATCTGAATTTGCTTGTGGAAGAGGAATTAGAGGTTGAATAAACACAATTAATCCTTCAATATTTAAATTATCTACGGCAACATAGATCCAGCGAGGAGAAAGCAACGCAAGCGCGTGCGCCGCCCGTCCCAGCCGGCCGTCCCAGCCGGCCGTCCGACTAGACTCTTCTCCGATCTGCCGCGGCGCTCGCTCGTTCGCCGCACAAAATTATTTAGAAAAATGAGGCATCTCCTCTCCTCTCCGCTTGATCCCTTTCCACCGAATCTAAGCGGAGAAGAGATGTGGAAATAACGAAATCGGAATGGTTTATTCAAACACTTTCCTCTCGTCTCCTCTCCTCTCTGCTTTGGTGGAAACCGGGCCTGAATATATTTCTATTAACTATCCAAGTGGACTGTCTTCACATGAACGTCCGAGAAGAAAATGATAAGGAGTTAAGCCCTATTCAGGCCTGTCCATATTTGTTGAAGTTAATGGTCATAATCGACCATATGCTCCGCCTCTAAGAGCAACGTATGTAAAACCTCTTCTCGCGGACTTCTTTATTTCTTTAACGTAGTCTTAATTGATCTTATTAATCTTTCCCAGGCTCTCCCCCTATGTGGTGTCCTAGCCGGTATAAATTTCCAATTAATATATTTATTAAAAGATTAATTCTTCATACTATCATAACATTCGACGCAAGCCTGTGGTGTGACCACACTCAGAGGACCTGCAACGCGCTTCGAATTCAATATAATAATGCCTTCAGGATGCTAATGGGCCTTCCTAGACACTGTAGTGCTTCAAGCATGTTTGCTGAAACAGGTGTTGATGATTTTTATGACATCTTAAGAAAGCGAACTGCGTCAATGTTATGTAGACTACGGAAGAACTCAAATAGTGTCTTGGGGATATTTCAAGATAAGCTTGACAGTCCCATTCAGAGGCATTGGATCCTAATGCATGTGGGAGGGACATTCAAGTTTCTTAAATGATTGCTCTTTTTCTAAAGATATAATTTATTTTATTTTTATTACTAACAAAAATGTGTATGGATATGTATATCCGAAATAAAAAATATTATTATTATTAATTCTTTATTCGCAGCTTTGAAATTCGGTCCGTTATACTGTACTTATAGCTGTAAGTGACGGAAGGTTTTCTTCTTCTGGCGATAAATCGCCGTAACGCCATTAACATTGACGCTGGTGTCAATGACGCTGCTAATTCCAGATGTACCGCTCTGGTAGTCAGACATGTAAATAAAATTCCCCATATTTTCTCATGTTGCCTTCCCACGGATACACTCATTGAGCCTAAATAATATACGGCGGAACATGTAAAGGTGGCTCGTGAGCTATTCTTTCAAATGAACGATTGCCTTGCGGCACTAATTGTGGCTTTGACTTATAAGTCTTACACCATTGACAGTTGTGTGCAATACTACGAACTGTATTACGTAAATTCAAAACATAAAATTTTTCGTTCACCTCATTCATCACCGTCTGGTGATTAGCGTGACCGAAATGACGATGAACTCCTCTAATCATTGTTTTCACCAAAAATAACAGGGTTTCGACTTTCCTCTGTTAAGTTGGACTTGAAAGATAAATGACCGTTTAATCGAAGGAGGTTATTCTCCTACCTTCATTGCTAATTAACTGAAACGTGAAATCTTCGTGATAATATTGATCCAGTACGAGTTCTTCTTTCACTTTCGGGTTGGAGCCAGAGCTTTCTGACAGTTTCAGACCTGGGAGGAATTACATAGGTAGGTTCATTGAAATGTAATTTTATTTCGTTTTCACCTATTTTCAAGGTTTCACGAGTGTAGTCGATTGTGCAGCCAAAAGCGATTAACATATCAGTGATAATTATACCATCATAAGTGAAAAGGAACAAACGGGAATCCTCTCAATCGGCCGCGATGGACCAATTGAAAAGGAACCAACGGAAATTGAACGTTCGATTAAGAAACAGAAGGGAGGAATCGAGGCTTCTCTCGATCCGGCCTCCTATAACACCTACGTTGGGTTCGGGAACAACGTATGTGATCTCCGCAACGGAGTAACACACAAGGGCGATAACCTCTTCCTTTTCAGCAAGTAGGTTCAGACGGGGATTACGGGTCTTCCGAAGTCGTCCCGGTCCCGACGCCTTAATTCTTCGATGTGGACTGTATAACTTGAGGGATGAATTACTTGGGAATAAAACAGCAATTATCTTCAAACCGTTCCGTGAGAGAGTAATCACTTTTCCCTATCACTTCCCTATACTTCTTATTGACTGCTGGTTTTTCACTTTTCCCGAAGGATTTTCTTATTTATTTCTTGAACATTTTCCGAACTATTTCCCCGAACGAATTGCAATAAACCCGTTCACTAAGCTACCCCAGAGCTATACGCGAAAGTGAACCGCGCCATTCGCGTGCTTGCGCAACTTAATTACATGAATTTGTTCTATTACTCTCTCACGTTTCACTTAATCTCTTTATTCGCATAAGTCATACACAAATACAATTTATCTATATAGATAGCACAAAACAATATCTACACTACGATATACATTATATTTTCGTATCACAAAAAACCTTTTATTTATTAAACAAAATATGCCTATTTTAATCACAAGTTCAAAGTCAAAATTTCTTAAATATTTAACACAGAAAGTTAAAACAATGTTTCCCACTTGAATTTATACATATGTTAACTAATACAATAGTTTAATTTACATTTTCTCTATTTATTTCACTATTTAAAACACTTTTAAATTTCTTATACAAAACTATCATTATTTCACTTATACACAGGAATTTTCACATAAAAATAACACAGAATTCACCTTTTTAGCACGTACAATCAACCTGAAATGTTTTACAAGTCATTTTTACATAAATTGCTGAAATTACAAACATTTTAAATTTTTACATATTCGGCCTCCTAAGGGCCAGCGTGCTTCCGTGAACTCACACTATTTGAACAACTAACTTTGCACGGCTCTCGGCTATCAGAAAAAATGAAAGTCTGAAATACACCAATTTTAACAATATTAGGTAAATAAGTGCTTCTACATAATTTTCGAACTGTAGGAAACTATCTCTGATAGGATTCTTATCAGTTATCATGTTTCTTATCAGATAACAATACAAGTGAATGTTCTCATTAATCAATCATAACAAATAGGCATTTGTTTTCGTACAAAACATATCAAACTTATACAAGACAATACTTATGCAATTAATTTCCGTTAATTCTGTTTATGCACAGAGTGATCATCTCGACCGGGGAACAAATCCGATCTCTAACTTCACCTTAATATTCCTTTGAATTTACATCGTTGGAAAGACGATTTCAACCGGGGAACAAATCCGGTAACATAATTTATATCATAAAATTCCCTATATGAATTTATTGAAAGATATTACTTAGAAAACAGTAAACTAGTCCGGCCTGGGAGTTGAACCCAAGACCTTCATATCATTAATTCGACATTTCTTTAAGATTTAACTAAGCATTTTCTTATCAGAACATTTCTATTGGACAATGAGTCTTTGAAAAGTTATTCGTCATCGGTTGACTTAATAAACTGAAATATTCTTATAGGCGCGTCGCCAACAATCTCCCCCTCGTGCGTTAGCACCATCATTTGGGAGGCGTCGCGGGTACCAGGACTATTATTCTGGATGTAGGTCTCCTCAAGATACCTGTGCTAGTAATGACGTCAACCACTCTGGTGTGACCGTCTGGTCCCGGTAACGTTCTACTAATTTTGCCTTTCGGCCACGTATTTCGTGGCAACGAATGATCTATTATCAAAACAATATCGCCCTCTTTAGGTTCCATGAACTTTCCGTTATTACCTGTTCGAGGTATTAAGGTAGGCATGTATTCCTTCAGCCACCTTGTCCAAAAATAGTCGGCTAACCTCTGTGCAGCTTTCCAATTGAGTTGACCCGTCAGATGCTGCTCTAGAAATAATCCAGGTGGTCGATCACCACATGAGTGTCCCAGAAGAAAATGATTGGGTGTCAAACCCTCTTCAGGACTATCCATACTGAATGTTACCAGAGGCCTGGAATTTACTGTATGCTCTGCTTCTAAAAGTAGCGTATGTCGAACCTCCTCTCGTGGGCTCCTTTCTCTGACCGTAGCGGTCAACGCAATTTTAATCGATCTTACTAACCTCTCCCAGGCGCCACCCATGTGCGGTGCTCCCGGAGGTATAAATTTCCATTTAATATATTTCTTAAATGACTCATTTTTCATGCTCTCATGGCATTCTTCGCATGCTTTCAATAATTCTTTATTCGCAGCTTTGAAATTTGTCCCGTTATCGCTGTATATAACGGCTGGTTTTCCTCTTCTGGCGATAAATCGCCTCAACGCCATTATCATTGACGCTGGTGTCAACGAGGCTGCTAATTCCAGATGTACTGCTCTGGTAGTCAGACACGTGAATAAAACACCCCAACGTTTTTCGTGTCGCCTTCCTATAGTCACACTCATAGGACCGAAATAATCCACAGCTGAGCATGTAAAAGGTGGTTCATGATGAGCTATTCTCTCCAGAGGAATATTTCCTTGTGCACGTTCTGCGGTTTTGAGCTGTATGTCCTGCACCACTGACAATGATGTGACACACTTCGTACTACATTACGTAAGTTCAAGACATAAAATTTCTGGTTCACCTCATTCATCACCGTCTGGTGATTGGCATGTCCAAAATGATGATGAACTTCTCTAATCATTTTAACGATTTCGTGTTTACCGTCCAATATGACAGGTTTTCTACTTTCCTCGGTCGAATTAGACTTAAAAGGTAAACGCCCATTTAAACGGAGTAAGTTATCTTCTCCTATTTCCATAGATAATTTACTTAAGCGTGAACTTCTTTCAACGCTTTTGCCTGCTTTCAAGCATTTTATTTCCGAATGAAAACACTCGTCTTGAACAAACCTCCAAATGAATAATTCCGCTTTTTTCAAGAGCGCTATGTCCAACGCGCCATCGGGTCCTTTAACCGACTTTGCTAAAACTTCGTTGGAACACATAACCGACTTTTCGGCTGCGTTGTCGGGTCCTTTAACCGACTTTCTTAAACTCTTGAATTTTTCTACCGCTTGTAAGGTGCGTGTAGTTGCCCGAAGGAATTTCTTAAAGCTGCTAAATCGTCCGTAGTCGGGTAGACTTAACGGTTCTTGCTTTCTCAGCGCATTTACGCCTTTTGGCGATTTTTCTTCACCTGTTTCTAAGCTATTTATGGTGTCCACTTGTTTGGGCCATAAATCAGGACTTTTCCTGAGGAATTCAGGTCCTTGAAACCAGCGATGACTTACATCGAAGGTGGAAGGAAAATTTCTAGTGGCGTCGTCTGCCACATTTTGTGACGTTGGAACCCATCGCCATTCACATGGCTTACTGTGATCTTCGATCTCAGCCAATCGATGAGCAACGAATGGTTTAAAAGCGCGAGGATCTGACTTAATCCACGCTAACACTGTACGTGAGTCTGTCCAAAATACTCTCTCGGACATCTCGTACTTGCTCTCTTCACTAACCGATGCAGCCAGTCTGCTGCCCATAAGAGCTGCTTGCAATTCAAGCCTTGGAATCGAAATTGGTTTCAATGGCGCTACTTTTGCCTTTGCGGCGATCAGCGTAAACCGCCTTATTCCTAGCTCGTCCGTGGTGACGTAATACACCGCGGCAGCGTATGCTTTTTCACTAGCATCCGTGAAAGTGTGTAACTCTCCCTTGCCGACGCCTTCAGCAACGGGTCTAGGTACTTCTAAATGACCTAATTTCTTCACTTCCGATATCCATTTACAAAATAACACGTGTAATTCGTGTGAAACTTCTTCATCCCAAGAGATGCCTGTCCTCCATACTTGCTGGATCAGCGACTTCCCTTGAATCGTTATGGGTGATGCGAGTCCCAAAGGATCGAAGACTGACATCACAGCGCTAGTTATCTCTCTCTTCGTAGGCGGTCGTAAACCTTCCATCACCTCTTCCGGTGTGTTACGAAGACTTATGGAAAAACTTATTATGTCCCGTTTGATATTCCAAATCAAACCTAAAGTGCGCTCTGTGTGCTCTTTATCTCCCAGCGAAGCACTGTCGCTCTTATATTTATTTTCCATTTTACATAAAACTTCGGGTCGGTTGCTAGCCCATCCCCTCAGTTGGAAAGAAGCACGTTTGTGTAATTCATACATATCGTTTACTATCCTTTCGGCCGTCGTCACGTTGGGAAATGCCTGTAGATAGTCATCCATATAAAAATTGCTTTCCGTAGCGGAAGCTGCTTCTGGATAGATATGTGCGTTGTCCTGCGCATTCCTATTCTTCACATATATAGCGATGCATGGTGATGATGCCGCTCCAAATATGAGTGACGTCATTCTATACTCTTCCGGTGGCGCGTCACGATTGTGCCGCCATAAGAATCGAAGGCTATCCCTGTCTTCTTCCCGGATTTTCACTTGCAGGAACATTTCTTTAATGTCTGCCATTACTGCCACGCTTCCTTCTCTGAATCGTAGCAGAACTCCAAACAACGACTTCAATAAGTCCGGTCTGGTTAACAATGCATCATTGAGACAACGTCCGCCCGTCCTAGCGGCGGCGTCGAAAACTATTCTTATTTTCTTTTTCTGTGGGTGAGTCACTGCGAAGTGAGGAAGATACGACGTGCGTGGGGAAATGGAAATATGGTTCGCTTTCTCTGCGTAACCGTTAACGATGAGATTTTCAATTTGCTTCTCATATTCTTTTTTCAACTCGCTATTTTTGTCGAGCTTCTTTTCGATATTAAACAGGAGGCTTTCAACCTGCGCTCTATTCGACGGCATGCACTCATTAGCTGTGCGCCACAACAAAGCAGTCTCGTACCTATTATTAGGTATACGACGTACCGTTTTGCTCAAAATATTTAAAGCTCGTTCTTCTGGGTCGTTTGCGGGCTTTCTCGCAAACACTCCCGGAGATTCCAAACTAAAATAATCTTTGATTAACTTATCCATGTCCTCCTCCTTCTTGGTGGAAATGTGGTTAACAATCTTGATTGGTTTGATGCCACCCGATATGTGACCATGTAAAACCCATCCAAGTTTAGTTAGCGATGCTACAGGTAGGTTCTTACCTCCTGAAATTAATTCAAGAGTAACTAAGAGATGCCAATTGTCCTGGCTAATTAATATGGTAGGTCTGTACCTCTCATACATCAACTCGTCCTTAATCGGTGTCAAATGAAAACACCGTTGGAATAATTCTTGGCTTACTGACTGCGGAGAAAGGTTATGTGACTTAATTGTTTGTACATTTATCTCCTCTAAGTCGTTCGAGTAAATGCCTTTTATCTTAACGTTTAAGCGATACGAACTATCGTCGTTAATTCGCTTACCTCCCACGGCTTCAATACGTAATTTTTCTTTACGTCCGCGAGGCGCTAACTTCTGAGCCATCCACTCCTCTATGAGTGTCATGGTTGATCCTGCAACCAGAAGAGCTGTTGTCTTGACCTTTCCTTTAGGTCCATACAACTCGACCGGTATAATCTTTAAGTATGCACATGCCAGTGCATTCACTGTACTAACAGTTGTAATCTGAGCATCTTTACCCCCCTCGTCCCCTTGTGGCGAGGTATTTTCATTGGGGTATCGGTGTAGCATTCGATGATGTGACATTCTACATCCCTCTACACCACATTTTTTCGCTTTGCACTCTAACCTCCTATGGTTAGGTGACAAGCATTGGAAACATACTTTCGCTTTTTTGACTGCTTCCCATTTCTCGCGAATATTCATGTCCTTAAACTTGTAACAACTCACTATAGAGTGCTCCTTGTTGCATATAACACACTTATGTGTTACCCGACTTACAGGCTTGTCCTGGGTTGTCATAACCACTTGTCGGTTGTGCCCTTTATTATTTCGGCGTTCTAGACGCTCGCTCGTATTACTTCGGCGCATATAGCGCTCGCTCACGGCACAGCTGCGTACACCTCCCTTTGCAGTGTGTACAGTTTGCTTCCTGAATTCAGGACGCTTCCTTTTTTCAGGCGCATTTTCATTGCTTAAGGACGTTCCAAATTGTTCACTCAATAAATTTAAAAACTTGGCCATCTTCTGTAACTCTGGCTCCAAAGGATACTGAGCTCGATATTCAAACCATTTAAATTTAATCATAGTTCCGAGTTTCTCCACTATGCGGCTCACTAACTCCGGTGAGTACAAATACTGTGGTTGATACAACGCTTGTATCGTGGCAACCACGTTCGTAATACGACTTGCAAAAGATCCTATATTCCGGCAATCTTCTGCCAATCTTGGCACACGCTTTACATTCTCGATTTCGGCTAGAATGAGCATCTCAACCCTACCGAATCTTCTTTCGAGAGCGTTCATTATTTCTTCCGGTTCACACAAAGTAAATAACAGCGACTTTCCGCCTCTTTAGCGGTGCCCTTTAATGCCCTCCTAAGGCGTGCAACATTTTGCACCCATGAAAATTGGCTTCTCGTGTCTTCAAACACCGTTTTGAAAATTATCCATTCACCCGGGTCTCCATCGAACACCGGTAATTCCTGGAGGAAATGAAGCTGGGAAGACTTATCTTTACCCGCTATTTTTATTGCACTCACAATCGCTTCGGTCAATTCTGACACCTCACTCGCGTGTGTTTTCTGTGCATTTCCTTGGTTGCGCTTGATCTCCGCCCCTTTGCGGCGTGATCCTTTACACGCTTCCTTATCAGTAATATCGGGTTGTGCTACACTAACCGGCGCGCTCATTATGGTCTGCTGAACCCAACTCCTTACGAAAGGTTCCACCTGAGTATTCCGCTCTTCATCATCCTCACTCGAGTCGATCTCCTCTTCTCGGTTAAGTCGTGCCAACTCCAATTGAGACTTGGCCAAGGCAGCAGCTGCCTGTGCTCGTTCGAGCTCTGAGCGTTCGAATTTAATCCGCGCCTCTAATTCGGCTTTCAGCCTCGCCGATCGCGATGACCTACTACCTCTCTGTGACCCTTTATCACTAGTGTGCCCGATTACTGTCCTTGACGATGCCGCTTTTTCGGTCCTTTGACCTACTTTTTCGACCACCGTTTCACTCCTGGATATAACGGATTGTTGTGCGGTACTGGCCTGCGTACCACTGGTGTCCGTCCTGTTGCTTGTCGTTGCCATGGAAGTCCCTGAGTCCGACGTGCATGTGGACGTGTCGGTGGTGGCTCCACTTGAAGGAGTTGCTCCATTTGACGCAGTAGCTGTGGTCGCTCCAGATGGTTCCGCTTCTTTAGCTTTTCTTGAGAGCCCTGTCCTTGTCCTGCTCCCTTCGCTTCTCCCTGTCTGGTCTTGTGCCTTCTTCATCTTGCAGGAAGGTGATTGTTGGCCTACGGTCCCTAACTGTCCCTACAACCCCTTACCTACAACCCTTTTACCCCCAACCTAACACCACTACCCCTCCCCCCCCTTATCTCCCTACCCTACAACCCTACTACCACCCTAACAGCCCTATCAGCCCTATCAATCTTGGACGGGGCCTACCGAGGTGAGCCGTCCAGGGAAGGAGTCGTGCAGGAATGGAATGGAGGAAAGGTTTAGGAACTGTCCCGCCAAGGAATATGACGAAACAGTCGAGCGGTAGTGCAAGCGCAGTCTCGCTCGAGAGAACTGCTCCACCCGAAGGTGTTGTGCCAGAGCCCGACCGTTTGGCACCGTTAGGTGGTCAGGATGTATGCCGTGCTCGCCGCCCAGTTGCCGGTGACGCCTCGTCCGAGCGCCCTCCTCCGGCCTCGATGCAGTCAGGTGCCCGCGCGCACCCTCGCCTGGCAGCAGCAGCAGTGAATGCTTCTTCTTGCACCCTGATGACCCGACAGGAAAATGCCGGACACGGTCGTCCGACAGGAAATGCCGAGCACGCTTGCCCGACAGGAAAAATGCCAAGCCCTGCTTGGCCACGATGAGTGCCTTCACAAGACACCTGCGCCCGGCTGCGATACGTGCCCCATGCGAGCACACGCCCCAGGCCGCAATCCCGGTTTTCTTTCTTCCGGTAGTTCCAGGTCCAGTCCTTCAGCGCTGACGTCCTGGTCTTCTGGCCTTTGGTCCTATTGCTTCAGCTCAAACCTCCGGCTTCCTTCGGTTGCTGATATTCACTCGGCTCCGAAGGTCTTCTTTTCCACAACTAGCAGTCCACAGCTGGTTCCTTGATCCGGCTCGAAGGACCAATTGAAAAGGAACAAACGGGAATCCTCTCAATCGGCCGCGATGGACCAATTGAAAAGGAACCAACGGAAATTGAACGTTCGATTAAGAAACAGAAGGGAGGAATCGAGGCTTCTCTCGATCCGGCCGGCCGGAACGTATGTAAAACCTCTTCTCGCGGACTTCTTTATTTCTTTAACGTAGACTACGTTACTAATTGATCTTATTAATCTTTCCCAGGCTCTCCCCCTATGTGGTGTCCCAGCCGGTATAAATTTACAATTAATATATTTATTAAAAGATTAAATCTTCATACTATCATAACATTCGACGCAAGCCAAGCCAAGCAACGCGCTTCGAATTCAATATAATAATGCCTTCAGGATGCTAATGGGCCTTCCTAGACACTGTAGTGCTTCAAGCATGTTTGCTGAAACAGGTGTTGATGATTTTTATGACATCTTAAGAAAGCGAACTGCGTCAATGTTATGTAGACTACGGAAGAACTCAAATAGTGTCTTGGGGATATTTCAAGATAAGCTTGACAGTCCCATTCAGAGGCATTGGATCCTAATGCATGTGGGAGGGACATTCAAGTTTCTAAAATGATTGCTCTTTTTCTAAAGATATAATTTATTTTATTTTTATTACTAACAAAAATGTGTATGCAATTAATTTCCGTTAATTCTGTTTATGCACAGAGTGATCATCTCGACCGGGGAACAAATCCGATCTCTAACTTCACTTTAATATTCCTTTGAATTTACATCGTTGGAAAGACGATTTCAACCGGGGAACAAATCCGGTAACATAATTTATATCATAAAATTCCCTATATGAATTTATTGAAAGATATTACTTAGAAAACAGTAAACTAGTCCGGCCTGGGAGTTGAACCCAAGACCTTCATATCATTAATTCGACATTTCTTTAAGATTTAACTAAGCATTTTCTTATCAGAACATTTCTATTGGACAATGAGTCTTTGAAAAGTTATTCGTCATCGGTTGACTTAATAAACTGAAATATTCTTATAGGCGCGTCGCCAACAATAAGGTAAGTGTATTTTTATTTTTATTCTAAGTGGAAAATGGCCCATTGTAGGTGAAGCTTCATCAATGGATCAATACATTCCTTTCAGAAATATTACTTCTGTTGCGATATCAACAGGTATTTGAATAGAAGATCGTTTCAGTGGGCTAGCAGTTGCGCCAGAGTCTACAAGGAGAGATAGGGTACTATCCTACACTGAGGAATATACAAGGATATGGGGTAAACGTTTCTTAAATGGACCAATATTAATTTCATAAATTCTGGTTTCAGGAATGGGACGAGGACCAGTTGAGTATAAGGTAGATTTAGCATAAACGGAATGATTTATTTTACTTTCGACGAGGCCGGTGGATACAGAGGATACAGCGGTGTGCCTACTTTGCGAGTCCTTATTGTTAGTGGGTACAGAGGATACAGTGGAAGCAAACGATACAGCGGATGCAGAGGATACAGTGGATGCATAGAACACAGCGGGTACAGTGAATGCAGAGGATACAGCGGATGCATAGCAGCGGTTGATTCGCGAATCCCTATTATTAGACGATACAGAGAATTCAGTGGATAAAGCACTGCGTTCTATTTGCGGATCTCTATTGTTAGGGGATACAGAGGTTACAGTGGATAATAGTATTGCGGTTAATGCGCGAGTCGCTATCATTAGGGGATACAGAGGATATTTGGTGCTGTTGATATAGCAATGTTTTGGAATTTGATGTTTGGGTCTCACGAGACACCACTGTTAGTCTTTTATTCGTTTAAATCATTACTTTGTTCACCCTAATCTTTCGCGTATTGCTTTCGTTAATAATTAACGCGTGAACTTGAGCTTGATTGTTTTGATAGCGCCTTGGAAATAATCCTTGATTATTTTGGTCTCTAAAGCGGTTATTATTAGATTCTCATTGTCTACAATCCTCGATAGTGTGTAGTACCTATATTCTTTCTCATCCTGCAAGCAAATGAAAAATAAAACTAAACTCAACCTAGGAACTTTTTTTACCTTTAAGTAATAGGTGTGATCGGGCTTAAAATCAGTTGGGTTTTATATCAAAATATTCTCGGTAGCAGCCCGGAGTCAAGAGTTTAGCAGTGTTTCATCCCTATGCCTCAGAAAGCATGTAAAGCAGTTTTATCTGTAGGTATCTAATCTCACTATATTTTTGTCCGATTACTAACTCAGATACAATGATATATAGACAATTTTTAATATTTTCTATATAATGGTCTATAGGGGCAGATTCTTGTAAAGTTCTATAAAAAGTATCATTCATTATTATTATAATTTAGTTTTATGGATTTCCTCACCAGCATGCAATTAAAGACCATTTTTTTGTCACGTAAACTATGTATCCCGGTTTTAACATTTTAAGGTAAGATATTAGCAAAAAAAAAAAACCAATTGCATTATTTTGATCCTAAAGTAATGTCAAATCAATCAATAAGTTTTCCCTATACAAATTTGGAATCACCCTGTAAAAAGATTCTTAAAAGCCTTATTTAAGTATCTAAGGATTTAAATTCTTTATTAATGAATGCCTACATAATAAAAGAAAGTTACTGTCGCAATTTCACGCATCTACGTCCAGCGGTTTATGCTGTAGACTTAATACAATATTTTTCATACAAAATTTGCACCCTTGTTTTAAAACCGTAAGAGGCAAATTTTATTATTTAATCCTATACCTTTAAACGAGCAATTCTTGTGTATATATATTTATAATCGGAATCTCGGAAACGGCTCCAACGATTTTCATAAAATTTAGTATCCAGGTAGTTTCGGGGGCAATAAATCTATCTAGCTAAGATTTATTTTTAGAAAAAGTCTTTTTGTCCGTGTTTTCAGGCAATGAAAAACTGCTACAGTATAAGAAGGTAAATTTTGACACCGTGATAATGATCGTAATAGCTCAAGGATATCCGAGCGGTCGCGAAATCGTAATGCCTTGGTTGGCGTCCAGTGTTCGGTCCGATTTTTTTTCCTTTTTTTTCAAGTTCCCTTCTTTTGTAAGAAAATCTATTATTTCGCGCCCTTTTTTTTAGTATTTTTTTAAAATATGGAAATTTTAAGTAAACTAATTGCACTCATGATTTTTTATTCAAATAACCAGTTCAGTTTGTTCTATTATGTCAATAAGATAAAAAATATTATTTATGTTTCATCAGTATGTAATTAGTATCTAAATGTAATTTCAAAAAAAAATCGAGCAAAGCTCGGTCATCCGGGTACTTACTTTAAAGCATTCAATGTTTTTTATCTATTAAAAGTTAGAAACTTATATTTGCTGATCCAAAACAAATATTACGTTAAAAGCAGCAAGCAAAGTAATTATTTACATATTATATGTCTTGAATAAAACTAAATTTACGGATTTTATCGCGTTTATTTCACTACTTTTACTTATTTTTACTTATTTTTAATTCCCGACGTTTCGGGTGCTTTACAGCAACCATGGTCACGGGGGGGACTGAGATGTTTGACGTCCCAATGTCATAGTTAGTCCGGCTACCTTCAGTTTTTGAATATTAATTTTTGGTCCGATTTACGCAAAACGAGCTTATAGTATCATGAAGTCTTGCAGCTTAGGTTTGGGTTTAATTTTGTTAATTATAGGATCCCAAGCAGGTGGCAGCACCCATCCATCTTCTCTATTGAAATTTGGATGTTTTTTAATTTCAATAGCCTCGCGTATCATCCTTGGTAGGAATCGGTGTTCTTTTGCGAGAATTTGTGGTTTATCAAATCGAATGTAATGGTGGGGACGATCTTGAACATGTTCGCAGACTGCAGACTTCCCGGAGCGTCGGTGCTTCACGTCAGCTATATGTTCTTTCACGCGGGTTTTTATGGATCGTTTTGTTTGACCTATGTAAGAGAGACCACATTCACAATCTAACTTGTACACTCCTGCATCTTGTAGAGGGATATTACACTTGACGGATGGTAAAAATTGACTAATCTTCTTCGGCGGCTTGTAGTATGTTTTAATGGAAGCTCGCTTCAAGATGTAGCCAACCTTGTCTGTGACTCCTCTGACATATGGTAGTACAGCAGGTACACGCTCGACTGTGGCCGGCTTCACTCGGTCACTGTGACGTAGGCGCGGGACCCGAAGCTTGTTGTCTTGCAATACTTGCTTGACGTGCTGAAATTCGGCGGCCAGATGCTTTCTGTCACAGATCCCTTGTGCTCTTTGAAACAAAGATTTACCCACGGTAGCTAACTGTGAAGGATGATGGTGAGATTCACCATTTAAATATCGGTTGGTATGGGTCTTTTTTCTATACACAGTGTGACCAATTGTGTTATTAGGATTTCGAATGACTAAAACATCTAAGAAAGCTAAAGAATTATTTGCCTCTAACTCCATTGTGAATTGTATTTTAGAGTTTATAGAGTTAAGGTGGTTTAAAAATGTGTAAAAATAAGTAAAAGTAGTGAAATAAACGCGATAAAATCCGTAAATTTAGTTTTATTCAATGTGTAGTGTTCGCGTAAATTTAAGAAATCATTATATTATATGTCTTTCATATCTCGCTTATAATTAAATCTTATGGTGCTTGAAAATACTTATAGCGCCATCTATATAAAGTACTTAATTATTATTACAGTAAAAAAATTATACGATGAATAATATAAAAACAACTGAAAATCGGGTAACGTAATTTTTCAATTTCACGACTGTTAATTTTAAAACTTTTTGGAACTGCATAGGGAAGTATAATATGCCCACTGACAAGCTCCTATGATCCTCGGCGAAACCAAAGAAATTGTTAATAGCTCTTTTAAAATTTGATCTACCATGTATAATAATTTACACAACACCATTTATTGATGACATTGATTAATTTTTTAATTGTAATTTTTTCACTAAAATATTAGGGTTTATATGTTTTTTTATAAATATAATAACGTTTTTTACGCATGATAGTGGATTGTCGTGCCTCGAGAGGGGTGGAAAGAGGTTTGGCGGGACGAGGGGACTTAGCGGCTGGCTGTATCGTACGACCGGTCGGTCGCGCTGGTTAGTGTCGAGCCGAGCTGTGAAGCAGTCGTCGGCGGATCCGGCCCGGGCAGGACGTTTCTTCGTTCATAGCGGTCGAGAGAGTAATATAATAGCGCGTCGAAGGGACGATCTTAAGTTATCTTGGATTAGTGCGTGACTCGATAACTAGGCTTAATTCTTTAGTGTATTGTGCGAAACCGTTAATTGAATCGACGCGGTGTTAGTTTGTTCTACGTCGGTCTGTGTCATTGAACTTTGACCCGCCGTCCTTGAGTTTTACCGCGTGTCCCTAATTAACGTCGATGGACTTGATGGTTTGAACCTAAAGACAATTGATTGGACAATAATTGATAAGTGATAAAAGAACATAGTTTCCGAGAAGATGAGGTGCTGTGGCTGCCTGCCCCTCAGATGGATCCTATATTTGAAGAGAGGAGATGCCTTCGGATCTGCTGTTCTGAAACCAGCGGGGATATCACGCACTGAGCATAACACAATCACACACATACTTACACCTGAATATTCCTATGGTTAACCCTACTTCGACGAAAAAGTTAAGTTTTGTTTAGTTCTTTGTTAGCCGCTATAGCTTAATATTCTACAGGCCGTTTTAGGCCCGACCTCCTGTTACCCGTCGAGTTGCACTCCTGGTGGGCCCGAGTTCAACGACCTTTGTCGGGGTAACTATAGGCCGTAACAACGTTGTTCTTTATTATTTTTAATAACAGTGTTTAGATACAATTATATTATTATAGAACACTATTTTACATTATTTAATTACAAAATGCCCTTGATCACTCAACGCCACCATTGAACAAATTCATACCTATACTTCGTACTCATACATGAGAATATTTTTTATAACTTTTGATATGATGAACCGATTTTAATAAAACAAAGACTAAATGTAAAACGAAGATACGCTTCACAATTTTACTACGATATAAATCAGTACTTTATACATAAGTTCACAAATAAACGGACAGACAATTATAAAAATGATAGAAATGTATTCATTTACTTATTTTTAGTCGCTCTAAATCAATTTTGTTACAAAAATATAAAATGTACAGACATGTTATTAAATTTTTTATTATATGTATAGACTGATACATAATAGTATTAAAAAACAACTGTATTTCACAAAAAGTACAAATTAATCAAATTATAAAAATAATTAAAAATTCACATTACATAAAGGCATTAACTTATTTTATACTCCCATCGTTTCGACCACTTTACAGCAGCCACGGTTCCAATGTCATAGTTAACCACGGCTACCTACAGTTTAAAATTATTAATTTTGTTCGGATCTACTTATTAATCCTATACTATTAAACGAGCAATTCTTGTATATATGTATATATATATATATAATCGGGATCTCGGAAGCGGCTCCAACGATTTTCATAAAATTTAGTGTCCAGGGAGTTTCGGGGATAATAAATCGATCTAGCTAAGATTTATTTTTAGAAAATGTCTTTTTGTCCGTGTTTTTAGGCAATTAAAAACTGCTACAATATAGTTAGAATAAGAAGGTAAATTTTGACAGTTTGGTAATGATTATAAATAGCTTATTGGTATAATGGGCGGTCACAAAATCGTAAAACCCCGGTTCGAGCCCAGACCGACCGACCGACTTTTTTATTTTTTTTTTTTCAAGTTTCTTTCTTTTTTGAGAAAATATATTTTTTTCGAGCCCTTTTTTTATTATTTTTTAAAAACACGAAAATTTAAATAAAAATAATTGCACTCATGATTTTTTATTCAAATAACCAGTTCAGTTTTTTCTGTTATGTCGCTAAGATCAAAAAATATTATTTATAATTCATCAGTATGTAATTTGTATCTAAATATAATTTCCAAAACACACGAATTAAAAAAATCGAGCGAAAAATACCGAGCAAAGCTCGGTCAACCGGGTACTAAAATATAAAGCGTAATATCACTATTCTCATTGAGCTATTATGTATGTATTATGCTACGTACTAGAGGTGACACTGCATTCAGCTACTCTGTTCCACTCAACTGCAGTGCATGCACCGCACTTTAATCAGTCACTCGCTAGGCGCTTGTAGTGTTGTCACGTGTTGTGTTGATTTAAAAAAAAACTCTTGATAAAAATATGCCTTCGTGTGTACTTAGATATTGCACAAATAATTCAAGAAATGTCAGTAAAAACCAAGGAATTACTTTTCATTGGTGAGTACATATTTAATTATTAAAAAAGGCATTATAGATTAATTATTGAACAAATTATTCCTTTGGCGCCAATTTGTGTCATGAAATATAGATTATGAAATTTATTTGTTCAGATGCGACATTTTTGCGAGCAAGTGTAGGGCGATTATATTTACATTATATTTACGTACATTTTTTTTTTTGTGGAAACAAATAGAATTATTTATAATTAGGCTAAATTAATTACGTTTATATTTCCTGATTATTCTTTTATTTTATTTTTAGGTTTCCACGTCCAAGCCACGAAAACAGAGAAAAGTGGATTAAATTCGTCCAAAATAATCGTAGAGAAGAGACGTGGTTACCAACAATTCACACATACATTTATTCATTGCATTTTAGGGAAGAGGATATAGTACGAAGAAAGGAAGAAATTTTCTGAAAAAGTCCGCAGTACCTTGTATAGATGTAAGTGATGAATGTTTATTATATATATATATATATATATATATATATATATATATATATATATATATAAATATATAAATATACATATATATATACTATTGTAACAATAGAAATGTAGAGATAAAAAGTCTTAAATTTTTTATTTAAATTAAAATACTAAAATAAATAACTAACTTAAATACTCTCAATTTTGTTTAGTCGATAAATTCTGATGTTTTTCAGCCTAGGGGTATTGATGAATCAATGGAATCAATGAATCAACAAGCAGTGGATCCTATATCAATACCAGTGAGCGACTCAGAATCGATTTTCGATAGTCCTAGGAAAATTATCTTGAAACGAAAACTTCAAAACGTCACTATAGTTAGGAAAAAATTACAAAAATAATTAAAAAAATTCAGCGGCAAAATAGAAGTTTCAAGAAGAAATGTGAATCTTTAACGAGGTATTATAAAATCCGTGAGAAAGAAATTTTCTCTGGATGGAATAGCCGAGACTAATATAATGGCTAAAGCAGAAGTTGTTGAACTACATAAGAAGTTTTTTAAATTAAAGAAACAGAAAGGACAATATTTGAAATATACACCGACTCTGCGTAAATTTGCCTTAACATTGCATTATTACTCATCAGCGGCTTACAAATATGAAAGACAAATTTACAATAACGCTCTTCCACATCCACGTACTCTCTGTCGATGGTATGGATCAGTCAACGCTGAACTAGGGTTCACCAATGAAGCATTTCAAGCTTTAAAAATCAAATGTAACTTAAAAGAACAACCGGTAGTGTGCACGTTGATCTTTGATGAGATGGGCATTCGTAGGCAAAAATTATTTCATAACCAACAGAATCTCGGTGCTGTTAATTTTGGCGCAGGTCCACAAGAAGCTGACGAAGAAGTTGCATCACAGGCTTTGGTGTTTATGTTAGTCTCACTAACGGAAAATTGGAAACTGCCTGTAGGCTACTTTTTAACTTCCAGTATAAACGCTGAAACCAAGGCTAATTTAATGAAAACATATTTACAAAAATGTCATGAAGTTGGAGTAACGGTCGCAAGCCTTACATTCGATGGTTGCCCTGCAAACTTCTCCTCTGCCGAAATTCTAGGTTGTGAACTAACTGATTGAATAACATTAAGACGGATTTTCCGCACCCGTCAACTCAAGAAAAAATTTGTGTATTTTTAGATCCATGTCATGTAATCAAATTAATTCGAAACACCTTTGAGAGAAAAAGAATATTATTTGATGAAGATGGCAAAAAGTGAGATGGGAATTGCTTATAAATCTGAATAAACTTCAACAAAATGAGGGTCTCAGATTTGGTAACAAACTAACACCGCGTCACATCCATTTTAGAAACCAAGTTATGAAAGTTAAACTAGCTACGCAATTATTGAGCATGAGTGTGGCAAAAGCACTGGTTCTTTGTGATGAAGTATTACGGTTTCTGGATTCGTCAGCAGCTGTAAATTTTATAACTATAATGAACAATTTTTTTGATACAATGAACTCGTGAAAGTGCCATTTTTATGGATTTAAACGTCCATTAGATGAATGTAACAAATCTACAATATTTTCATTTTTAAATAGTGTGAAGGATTATATACTGAACTTGAAATTTCATGTAAAATCTAGAAGAGTCATAAAAGGAAAAAAATTTGAACCTCAAATAAAATTATCGATAGCAAAAAAGAAAATTGTAAGGTCACCAAATAAAACAGGGTTCGTTGGCGCAATTATCTGCATAGAATCTCTGAAAACACTTTACAAACATCTAGTTGAAGAAAAACAGTTTGTCAAATTTATTTCCACTTACCGCCTCAGTCAAGATCATTTGGAGCTATTTTTTGGAAATATAAGAAAACACGGTGAATACCATAATAATCCTAATGTTTTGCAATTCCGGGCTGCGTACAAAAAAACTCTTAAATCACTTGGAACTCCGATCATCATTTACTGGTAATTGTATCCCACTGGACAATTTCACTATTTTACAATGTTCTTCTACTAACATAATTAACAGCACAACACCCCTTAATAGACATGATGACCAACAATATGAAGTTTTATCATCTACCTGTATACTGAATTCTGATACTGAAGCCGAAAATAATTGTAACATATTTGCTGAGACACTAAATAATGAACATATTACGAGTAGTTCCCAATTGATTGTTGGATACATTTCTGGATATATAGCCAGAATTTTAACAAAATTATTAAAATGCGAAGAATGCGTAAATAGCTTAATCACGACAGAAAAGCTGCCACACCATAAATTGATAACCATCAAAGATATGGGTGGCTTATGCTACTCTACTGGCGATGTGTATAAATATGTTTGACCACAGAAACCGTGATACGAAATCTTACAAGACAAAGAATAAAATATAATGATTTCTTATATTTACGCGAACACTACACATTGAAATAATACTAGTTTTTACGGAATTTATCGCGTATATTTAACTTTTTAAATACCCGACGTTTCGAACGCTTTACAGCACTCATGGTCACGGGCGGGACTGAGATGTTCAACGTCCATATGTCATAGTTAACCGCGGTTACCATAGATTAAAATTTAACTTTTGTTCCGATCTATGCAGTATGAACTTATGGTATATTGAAGTCTTGCAGTTGTATGCTTGGGTTGGGATTTAATTTTATTTATTATAGGATCCCAAGCAGATGGTAGCACCCAGCCATCTTCTCTATTGAAATTAGGATGTTTTTTGATTTCAATAGCCTCGCGAATCATCCTTGGAAGGAATCGGTGTTCTTTAGCGAGGATCTGCGGTCTATCAAATCTGATGTAGTGACGGGGGCGATCCTGTACGTGTTCACAGACTGCAGACTTTCCGGAGCGTCGATTCTTCACATCAGCTATATGTTCTTTAATGCGGGTTTTTATTGATCTTTTAGTTTGTCCTATGTAGGAGAGACCACATTCACAATCAAGCTTGTACACTCCTGCATCTTGCAGAGGGACATTACACTTGACCGATGGTAAAAACTGACCAATCTTCTTCAGCGGCTTGAAGTATGTTTTGATGGAAGCGCGCTTCAAGATGTAGCCAATCTTGTCAGTGACTCCTCTATCACATGGCAGTACAGCAGGTACACGCTCGACTGTGGCCGGCTTCACTCGTTCACTGTGACGAAGATTACATCTTTTACCATCGGTCAAGTGTAATGTCCCTCTGCAAGATGTAGGAGTGTACAAGCTTGATTGTGAATGTGGTCTCTCCTACATAGGACAAACTAAAAGATCAATAAAAACCCGCATTAAAGAACATATAGCTGATGTGAAGAATCGACGCTCCGGAAAGTCTGCAGTCTGTGAACACGTACAGGATCGCCCCCGTCACTACATCAGATTTGATAGACCGCAGATCCTCGCTAAAAAACACCGATTCCTTCCAAGGATGATTCGCGAGGCTATTGAAATCAAAAAACATCCTAATTTCAATAGAGAAGATGGCTGGGTGCTACCATCTGCTTGGGATCCTATAATAAATAAAATTAAATCCCAACCCAAGCATACAACTGCAAGACTTCAAGATACCATAAGTTCATACTGCATAGATCGGAACAAAAGTTAAATTTTAATCTATGGTAACCGCGGTTAACTATGACATATGGACGTTGAACATCTCAGTCCCGCCCGTGACCATGGGTGCTGTAAAGCTCTCGAAACGTCGGGTATTTAAAAACTTAAATATACGCGATAAATTCCGTAAAAACTAGTATTATTTCAATAAAATATAACTTCAATTTCATTATTGTTAAAACTTTAGAATTTTTCATTGAAAAAGAGGTATTTACATCCTTAATTCAACATTCATTTAATCAGCCAAGTACTTTCAATCACAGGCTTCACT
Organism: Parnassius smintheus behrii; assembly: GCA_036936625.1. Taxonomy (NCBI): domain Eukaryota; kingdom Metazoa; phylum Arthropoda; class Insecta; order Lepidoptera; family Papilionidae; genus Parnassius; species Parnassius smintheus. The sequence goes on along the minus strand of JAUPFT010000017.1, from coordinate 18,358,891 downwards.
TGATTCGGGCTGTCATAAATAAATACACAAATATTCGTTTAAAACACGAAGCAAAAACTGATCAAGATAAAGAATATTTATCTAAACGCCAAAAATTAACTAAACTCATATTGTTTAAAGGCACTTAATAAAGTTTATTGTTTATTTTTACCAAAACATTTATAAATTTAATAATTAAAACTAATTTTCAGCAAAAAGAAAACAAATAAGTGATTTAAATAAATATACTTCATTTGCTTCGATTCCTTTCATTTTATATAGTTATCTTTTAAAATATTCATATAAAAATGTAATTCAAATGCAATTGTGATAATATTATTTATTATCGTACCTCTTAATATTCAAAATAATTGGCAAATTATTTAAATTTTAACTCGTTTTAATAAATTAATTACATACTGATCATTCTACCTAACTAATCTATGATGGCAAAAAACCGCGCATGCGCGTCACGACTGCTTACCGCCTATACGTAACGACACAGAGTAGCGCACAGTTTTTGTTTGAAATAGCTGTTCTAGTACGTAAGTACATTATACTTCAATGACTATTCTATAAACAATTTCTCATAATTTCTAAAATGTTAAATACGGTTTCTATAATAAAGTTTCTACCAATACTATGCAATATTATGCAATATAATTGTTTAATGCGAGAATTAAAACATTAAACCTTTAATTTACTATTTAATTTTTCCATTATTTCGTTATTTTATCACTTAAACAGATCCTTATTAACATTTATATTATCTTATTCTAACACAAAACATTAGTCGTTATTACACACATTATACATATTAAAACATTTAATAAAAATATTATTTTAATTAATATTCTTCAGGTTGAAACACAAAACCCAAGTTGGCAAATTCAAATTTACACAACCCTCGGGATCTTGTACGAGGCTCTTGCCATACCTTTCTAATATTTGTACTTATCCCTGTCTTAAATATACACCATTTCAATCTAGCATTAAGCTGTCCTTATCTAACATATTGGTATGAAACATTAAGTAAACATTAATCGAAATGCTTAAAGCGAATAAAATGTTCTTAATTCTTTATTTAAATCGAATTACATAGCCGACTACTATGTAATGCATGAATCTAGTTAGTGCAAATAATCTTACTTTACTCAGAATTAGCACTTTATAATCTTAACATAATTTAAAATTTTTTGTCTATAAAACATGTTCTAATGATTTAATTATCTAATTCGTCAGAAAGTCATGTTGTCGTAAGAATTAGAGAAAATGATAAAAAATACAAAATTTATTGCTAACTTAAAAATTGAGGATAAAAATTACCCACATGTCATGACTATTGCACTTTATTATCTTAATATACATAAATTACGTGTCACGTTGTTTGTCCGCGATAGACTCCTAAACTACTTAACCGATTTTAATCAAATTTGCACACCATGTGCAGTTTGGTTTAACTTGAGAGATAGGGCAGTTTTTTTGCCCATGAGTGATCTACAATTTCTTTTTTTTTTTTTTGCGAATTTAAGGATTTTTAATAGACATGACAAAAGGTCGTCGAAAAGGACAGAACAACATCTGCCTGGCAAGCTAGTTTATGTGTATATTCCAAAAACTCTTGATCATATCAGCTGCTTTTTCCCCGATCATCATTCCCGGTGCGCTAGTGTGGGCAGATATGGGCATTGGTATGATTCCTGTATCAACAACTCGTAACCTTTTGACACCATGCACTCGTAATTCGGGATCTACAACGGCTAGTGGATCGCTTTCCGGTCCCATTCGGCAAGTTGCTATTTGATGATGGATAGTTGATGTAAGGGTGCGTAATGCACATTCCCAGTACTCGTCAGAGTCAAATTTTGAGGAATTACATGTTGGATATTTTGCTGGATATATCTTAGTTCCTAATCTTTGGAATGGCTCTGTATTCGCTAACGCTTGTATACGGCGAATTGCTGCTACGAATGTTGCCACGTCACGTGCATCTGTCAAATAGTTGCCGTATAGACGTGGATGACTAAACGGATTCTTATCCTTTAATTCTAAATAACCAACAGATTTTGGATAGAGTAACATTGGGAATGCGCTCCACGTATTTGTGTTATCTATTGGCCCAAAGGCTCCATTGAAGATTTCGTCCCTTATTCTCATTCCTCTGCGTACGGCTTTACTACCGCTTGGACCTCCATCAGACACGATTGAACCACCGATACTTATAAGTTCTATGTCGGGTACTAACTCTAAATCATTTGAGACGTGTGTTTTAATATAACCAATTCCTTCGACACCGCCTGGGGATGATATATCATTATCACCGTTCCTGAGCCATTCTATTACATCGGATATATTTAATCCTTGAGATTCAAGTAAGCTGACGTTTGTCTCATTTATTGTAAAAACAATTCCTGGGAAACATATGTGATCATATAGAGTTCTGCCCACCGGCAGGTCTTTAATGACATTAATACCAACTAAGGTCATGTGTTCCTTGGGTCCAACGCCAGAAAGCATCAATAGTTGTGGGGACGCTATAGGTCCAGCTGACAAAATAACTTCCTTGCGTACCGTTGTTGTTCGTAAAACGTTTTTGTGAACATATTCGACTCCATAGGCTGTTTTTGTTACAGGGTCTATCAATATTTTAGTAGCTTTAGCTTCGGGTAAAATGTGCAAGTTAGGTCTATTTTTCTGTCTATGCAGAAATACTTTGGCCGCACTTTGTCTTCGCCCATTGCTTATTGTAACTTGTACCTTGCCAAATCCCATAACTTCTGGTGCGTTGTAGTCGACTGTTGGATGCCCTAGTATTTTCCGGCCTCCAAAAAAGTTTTTAACAATTTTGTTCTGCAATTAAATTTTAAATTAAATATTTTTTTAGACGGAAAATGAACTTCGTATTTTGTTATAAGTTATTTGGTGTAAACAGGTGATATAAAAGTAACATAAAGTTATAAAAGAGAAAATAATTAATTACTAGGTCCTTCCGTATATAAATGCCTTATTATTAAAAAATATTCGTTTTTAAAGTTTAAATATTTAGATAATAATTCGAAGTATTATTATTGTATAAGTCGAAATTTCGTCGGTGCGTTGGTGCTAAATGCCCTATAACGGAGTAAAATTGATTGTAGGTATGTCAAATTGCTGAAATGCTTGTACATAAGGTAGTCTTAATTTGGTTTTGTACTCTATTTCTGTCCTTGAAAAGACGACGATGCCTCACTGTACAAACATTTCAGCAGACGGGACTAGCACCACCCAAATGCTTTCCTCGTAGACTAATATGCAAGACAAAGTGTAAGATTGTATTGTTCGGTCTTCTGTACATATATGCACATATGTATAGTATGTATGTAGTCTATGTTACTAAAGCCTTTTCAGAAACTGATTTGTTTGGTAGGATGGAAGTTTTTAATAGAGCGTTTTTACCTTTTTTGAAGGATAAGATGAGCGTACTCTATTCCATGCCTTTGGAGGATCTACTATTCCGATGGTTTCCTCGCCATAATGGAGGACGGAATTACATAGCTTCTGTGAGATTTTAAGTAGTTCCGTTGTAAGTCCATCCTCAACTGCTATGCCTTATTGTAAGGTCCTGGTGAGTCATTATTATTTCTCCAGATCTGACGTCCGGGAAATCATCGGAGTAGTGGATCAGTAGTTTACGTAGATCAGATTGTTTGAATAGGTAAATCCAACTTAGAACACGAGTTCAGTCAACGGATTAAACTATGCTGGACGGTTTGGGAAAGTATATGCATCTTTTCGTTACATATTCCTCAAACTTGCAAACAAGAGTCTACACCCAGTGCGTGTTGCCAGTGATGACATATGGGTCTGAGACGTACTCTTGCACTGCTGGCCGTTTAAGAAAAATTATTGGGTACGCTCAGCAGGTAATTACAAGGCATATGCTCAGAGTTTCTTTGCGTTTTAGAATTCGTAATGAAAATATCCGCAGTAGAACCAGAGTAACCGACACAGTCAAATTATTCAGTAAAGTGGAGTAGCAATGGGTAGACCATAAAGCTCAAAAAACTGAAAGCCGATGAGACCGAAGGGTCTCGAGTTGCTGTCTTGTTTCGGCAAACGTTAAAGACGGCCCCCACTAGAAGGTGACGACCTGATAAGACATGCAGAAAGTAGAAGGACGCAGGTGGATTAATGTAGGTTTTGTACCATTCTTTGAAGGAAGTCCTTGCTTAGCAGTGGACGTATAAAGAGATGTAATGATGATGATGATGAATCAAAGTATCGACCTTTATGTTGGATTTAATTCAGCCCTTTTTAAGAATATCTACTACAGAAATCCTGTGGATAGGCAACATTTTTCACCGCCGTATCAAAGTTAAATATCTATTAACTTAGAATTATAAATATAAGTATATTTTATGTATTTATATGTATATTTGCGTGTATGTGTGTATATATACATACTATATATTTGTCTGTATTTATACTTTATCTGGTCATAAGTTCTGTCAAAACCTTTAAAATCGGGCCAGTATTCAAAAATTTAAAATATTTGAATACTGGCTCGATGAACTTCACTAATTTTAAAAATATTACGTTTATGCTCGCCGAAAATAAAAAAGACATTAATTTTCATTAATTTCCAAATATGGAGTGGTCGAAGAAAGAAGGTAGAGTAGCGGTTATCGCGTTGTACCGCTGTGGTTACGCGCCAAAAGGGATTTTCAATATTTTACAATTATTGAAAATAACCCTACAATTTGTTTATCGCACTATCAAACGATTCACTGAAGATTCAAGCTTCGAAGATCGTAAGAGGACCTTCTGACCTCGTACAGTTGGAACACCCGCGATCATCAAAGCAATGAAGGCGCGAATCCAACGAAATCCTGTTCGTAAACAAAAAATTTTAGCTCTTCGGATGAGCCTAAGCAGAACCACGGTAAAAAGAGTAATCAATGAAGATCTAGGACTACGAGCTTATCGTAAGAAGACCGGACATTTTTTGAACGAGCGTTTGGCTGAATAAATCCCGCGCTTTGTTACGGCGGTACGCAAGAAAAATACCGCGGATTTTTGTTTTCGGATGAAAAAATTTTTAACATCGAAAAAAGTTATTCTAAACAAAACAATAATGTGTATGCCCACAGCAGTGAAGAAGCCAGCACGCGTATTCCGAGGGTTCAACGAGCACATTATCCTTCGCCACTAATGGTTATTTTTATTTTTAATTGGCTTGGAGTCTCACATTCAGGCTTAATTGAGGTGTTTTTCTGTGAAAAAGATGTAAAAACCGGTGGCGGGGTATATCAAAATATCGTCCTAGCAAATATAAAGGAACCTCTTTCTCAAACAATGTTCAAAAACAGTCATTGTATATTCCAACAGCACTGTGCACCAGCTCATATTGCACGAATCACGCAAAAGTGGTTGACCGCCCATGGAATTGACTTTATCGGACATGAAGACTGGCACTCTTCTAGTCCAGATTTAAGCCCACTGGATTATAAGATGTGGTAACATTTGGAAAGGAAAATCTGTGCTAAACCTTATTAGAATTTGGAATCTCTCCGAGCATCTTTAGCTAAAGCAGCAGCAGAAATAGATATGAGTGTGGTGCGTGCTGCGATTGATGATTGGCTGCGTCGATTAAGGGCATGTTTTAAAAATAGGGGAGGGCATTTTGAATCATGTAAATAAAATTGTATCCTAATTTAAATTACCTTTCATTTCATCTATAATCTATACATATAATAAAACAGTAACGAAAGAAAAACTGTACATTAAGAATTTTCAGGAAAAAATAAGTGGCTTTTGTTAGAAAAACGTAACAGATGACAAAAAGTGACTTTTTATTAGAATTTTTGTCTGTTTGTCTGTTTTTCTGTCTATCTGTTTGTATGGTACGGCTTCACGCCAAAACTACTGGATAGATTGAATTGAAATTCAGCAAAAATGTTCTTTGTAAACCAAGGAAGGCTTTAGGCTACATATTATCACGCCGTATGTTATAGGAGGTAAGCAATATTGATTTTAAAAGGTTTTTCTTCGTAATTGAATGCACAAAATAATTGAATGCACAAAATGACATGTTATTAGTTAAAATAAAAATAAAAATTTAACTCTGGGAACATAATAATCACGCTATTTTTATAAAGGAGCGGGGCAGTAATATTATAAACTAGCTTCTGCCTGCGACTTCGTACGCGGATCCTGTTGATTATGCCAGCGACAACGGGGTCGTCAAAATCGAAGATCTGAAACGTCTGATATCGAATTTTAAGAGCCCGGGGACGGGAAAACGACGTGATATGCGAGACGATTCGAGACGTTCCAGATCTTTCATTTTTGTAAGTCAACAGGAAATGCCAATCAGACTAAACAACTTTTGCTAAGACGTCATTCCTATATATGTTATAATGTCGCTGGGCTTTGGAGTTCCACAACAGGTGTTCCAGATCTTCAAATTTATTCTCACAGCGGAAAATACTCTTCACGTGGAATATTTTTTGCTACGGCACCATTTTTATATCTCTTATACTTCAGCTGGTCTGTTGCGGTTCTGCATCAGGTGTCCCATTTTCCAAAATAAATTATAGCCTATATGTTGCCTAGACTTAACATCTATACAACAAAAACCTTTTCATCACGTATATTTCACCGATCCGGTGCGTAATGCATCGGATCCCAAGAGTACACCGAATTAACAATAATATTGCAAATAACTTTTAAAAAAATTCCCGACTTGACTAAACAAATGAAAATTAACTTTGAAATAATAATAGTTTTTACGGAATTTATCGCGTATATTTATATTTAACTTTTTAAATACCCGACGTTTCGAGAGCTTTACAGCACCCATGGTCACGGGAAGGACTGAGATGTTCAACGTCCAGATGTCATAGTTAACCGCGGTTACCATAGATTAAAATTTAACTTTTGTTCCGATCTACACAGTATGAACTTATGGTATCATGAAGTCTTGCAGTTGTATGCTTGGGTTGGGATTTAATTTTATTTATTATAGGATCCCAAGCAGATGGTAGCACCCAGCCATCTTCTCTATTGAAATTAGGATGTTTTTTGATTTCAATAGCCTCGCGAATCATCTTTGGATGGAATCGGTGTTCTTTAGCGAGGATTTGTGGTCTATCAAATCTGATGTAGTGACGGGGGCGATCCTGTACATGTTCACAGACTGCAGACTTCCCGGAGCATCGATTCTTCACATCAGCTATATATTCTTTGACGCGGGTTTTAATTGATCTTTTAGTTTGTCCTATGTAGGAGAGACCACATTCACAATCAAGCTTGTACACTCCTGCATCTTGCAGAGGGACGTTGCACTTGACTGATGGTAAAAACTGACCAATCTTCTTCGGCGGCTTGAAGTATGTTTTGATGGAAGCGCGCTTCAAGATGTAGCCAATCTTGTCACTGACTCCTCTAACATATGGCAGTACAGCAGGTACACGCTCGACTGTGGCCGGCTTCACTCGTTCTCTGTGACGTAGGCGCGGGACCCGAAGCTTGTTGTCATGCATTTAATTTAATTTATGTATTTAGCGGTAACGTCAGGCGACCGTTTACCGCATTAAATGGTGCGAGTTTAAATCCAATAATATTGTTTTGAAAAATCGTAATTTTTTTAAAATTTTTCTATTTTTTATGTGCATTAGGAAATCTCAAGTTACACTATCATGAAGTCAAGTCAAACTTTTGGTTCTAATATATATCTTACCGAGCCCATATGTTGTAGGTAATTGATTTAAGTGTGTAATTCTTAGTTTTGTTCCTTGCTGCTGTTACCACATTTTTTTAATGCAAAAATAATGGACTTTTCTGTTAAACTATCTAATAATAATTCAGAAGAACATAAGCTGAAGCGTACTAATCACCAAAATGGATACTGGCACGTAGCACAGGCGGTCAAGGTCGCAACTAATAAAGTGAAGTGATGATAACCTTAAATTGGATACTGTTCAGATAGGTCCACTGACTGCAGGCTAAAAAAAGTGTAATTTTAGTGTCGTCAATTAATAACTGAGTTAATTTTTGTATAAGTTTTAGAAATAAGTGTTAAAAATTTACATATATTAATATAAGAAAACGAATACAACGTAATAATAACTTTTTAAAATAATATAACATATTAATTAATAAAGTTAAGAACACACTGGTGACACGAAATTTTTTGAAAATAAAAATAAAGTGCATGTACAATAGAGTACATAGAATAAAGTACACACCTTCGGTTTGAAATCAATAATTTCAGCAAAGTTGGACAGATTGATTAAAATATTATTATGTGTCACGCGCGGACGTCCGTACGTTACTATCCGTTGGGGCCCACTGAAAACCAGCGCTGTTGCTCCAGCGACAGCATAAGCTGAGTGAGGTCCGTTTGTATGACGCGCCACAACATACTCGTACAATATGAGAAACGATTTTTTTTAATTCTATTTTTTTATTGTATTATTTTTTTTAAATTATAGTATATAAGTATGCATACTTTTAAATTGTTTTATCCGTCAAACTGTTGTTTTGTTTCCTATTTTTGTTTTTGTTTATTATAATGTTTATAATTGATGTGTCCACTAATGTTAAAATTTAAGTGCCTACTGATGTTTGTGGCGTGCTGCAATAAATCTTTCTTTCTTTCTAAATTAACGTCAATTTGTTTTAATTCATAACTTAATTAATTCATTTGGGTAGATAATATGTAGTTTCCGTTTTCTAACTAGATGGCGTTGGCGTCGAGTTAGATCGCGCTATGGTTTCGTTCCCAAAAAGTGATGTTATAGGTGCCGATGGGCTGCTCTCATCCTATAGAAAAGGGGGCTTTACTACTTTATTTTATTTATACTTTATTTATACTTTTGTTGTCTGTGTTGGTTGGTGTGTTTAATTTGCTTGCGAATACTAATTATTTTTCTATGTTTACTTTCATTGTTTTGAATATCGTTAGTATCGGATTAAGAAGGAATTTTAGCTGTACCTTTTAGAAAAAGATAAAATCCGGCTCGAAACTCAAGGGTTTCTACGATGCGCAGGTTAGTTCGATCTCTCGAAACCGACGCAGAGCGTGAACAACGGCTAGGTGCTAACCATAAGCGTAATGCACTAAGTTTTTTTAAAGTTAATTTGCATTTGTTTAGTCAAGTCGGGAATTTATTTTAAAGTTATTTGCAATATTGTTGTGAATTGCGGAACATGCGAAATGCCCGGTGCATTCCGCATGGGATCGGTGAAATATACGGGATGAAAAGGTTTTTGTTGTATAGATGTTAAGTCTAGGCAACATACAGGCTATAATTTATTTTGGAAAATTGAACACCTGATGCAGAACCGCAACAGATCAGCTAAAGTATAAGAGATATAAAAATGGTGCCATAGCAATAAATATTCCACGTGAAGAGTATTTTCTGCTGTGAGAATAAATTTGAAGATCTGGAACACCTGTTGTGGAACTCCAATTCCCAGCGACATTATAACATATATAGGAATGACGTCTTAGCAAAAGTTGTTTAGTCTGATGGGCATTTCCTGTTGACTTACAAAAATGAAGGATCTGGAACGTCTCGAATCGTCTCGCGCATCACGTTGTTTTCCCGTCTCCGGGCTCTTAAAATTCGACATCAGACGTTTTAGATCTTCGATTTTGACGACCCCATTGTCGCTGGCATAATCAACAGGATCCGCGTACGAAGTCGCGGGCAGATGCTAGTTTCTGTATAATTATCAAAAGTGTGTCATTAATTTTATAAAAAGTTTTTGACAGAACTTATGACCTGACTAAGTATATGTATATGTGTATTTATTTTTATTTTTCTACATTGTCTCCTTGTAACTCTACGCCCTAACCCGTCCAAATAGTATTTGACAATTTTCTCTGCAAAATAATTGTTCACAAAGGTGGTTGCCTCCTCACCGGATGGAAATCTCTGTCCTCCGAGTGCAATTTTTAGATGAGAGAACAAAAAGAAGTCGCTTGGGGCTAGATCTTGTGAGTAAAGCGGATGGTCAAGTAATTTAAACCATAATTCGTGAATTTTCGCCATGGTTACCGTTGAGGTGTGAGATGGCGCGTTGTCACGGAACAGGATTTTCTTTTTTTTGAAAATGTGGCCTTTTTCCGCAATTTCTGCCTTCGGTTTGTCAAATAATGATGCGTAGTGTGCTCATGTAACGGTTTTTCAAATTTGAAGATAATCGATTAAGTGTGTGTAATTCATGACTATCCCATAAAACAGTTGCCATCACTTTCCCTGTCGAAAAAACAGTTTTGACCTTTATTGGACCGTATATATGTGTTGCATTTATTGGGGCGTATAACGTTGTATCCAAGGTACGTCTACAGTAATCGATCGGCGCCAAAACTCAGATTTATTGCGCCTGAAATGCGCCAACAGAGCGTTAGAAATGTTCATACGAATACGTTTTTGGTCGAACGTGAGCAAACGCGGTACCCAACATGCTGACAGCTTTCCTCTATCTAACGCGTTTGTCATATATTAAATATTGATTTAATTTGTGACAAACACGTTCTTTGGACATTCTCTTAGCCTCTCCTATCTGTCTCACTTTAATTCGGCGGTCGTCTAGCACCATTTGGTGAACTTTAGCGATGTTATCGTCAGTAGTTGCAATTTTTGGACGTCCCTCGTCATCGTTCGTCAACGTTCATCGTCTCCCAAGCTTTCACGGGCAAGTTTAAATCAGCTACCCAAAATTTCACTGAGATAAATGATGGTGCAGAGTCCCCTTAAACAGAGTTACAACTTAAGGACGCTGCATACGTACGTTTTATTCCGGACGGAGCGTGACGTGAAATTTTGGAAATATCGTTTATAAAAAATGTACCTGATAATGCATACGTTACGGATGCACAGACGGGACGGGTATGTGGCATGAACGGGACCGGAAAACTATCGTCGGCGACAATGTTTACGCCGTCCTGCCCGGCGCGCACCACGTACCGTCCGTGGTTCCGCTGCGTATGCACAACGCACAGCCGTTCCGTTGGCTTCGCAGTGATGCGCGTGTTGTACCGAACAAAATGGATGACAAAAACTAATTGAATGTGATCGTACTCATATCCATGTTGTGTAATCTTGCACACCCAAAGTATACAAAGTATAAAAAAATTCTGTAGTGAAAAATTGCAGTCGCATTATCTCTGCAAACGGTTAGTATAAATTTTATTTTTCATTTATTGTTTTCATAATTTTTCAATAGATCTTAATATGTAACAATAACAGTTGAACTTTTTTATGCCATATCAAAAGACAGGTACGTTAATAAAGTAGGCTCATGTTTTACAATGTCGATATTTATTACATCAGTAGAATTAAATACAACAGAAATCAGGTATGCACATAATCAACTTTTTGGTTAAAAAGTGTTTGTAGTGCGTTTATGGGTAATGATGTTAGTATTCATTCATGATAAAAATGCCGACAGGAGAATTTATATAAACTCTGAATTTTTCGCGTTCACGAAATGCTTGACTATAAGCACTGCCGAATTGAGAACGTAAATTGTTAAGGCTCGAATCCTCTAAACTTTCTAAGTTACATTGATTAACCTCATTTTTACTATTTTTTCTTATTAAGTTGTGTAATAAGTATGTTGTTGGATTCATTTTTACTCTTCCTTGATAAATTCTAAATTCATGAGTAAGAATACCGAAATTATTTTCTACGCAGCGACGAGCAAGACCTAAGCGATATCTGAAGACTTCAAAATTCGTGGTTTCCACAGTTATATAGACACGGACGTCATAAGTACGTTTTTTTTAGTGGAAAGGCAGAGTCACCTATGATGACATAAACGGCAACAATGTTTGTGCCGCGTAAAGCTTTGTCTTGAAGTATGTTTAGAGTACCATTATCTACACGTTGCCCTAGCGAAAAAGATATAAAAATTCCTGCGTCATGATTTTTTCCCTGATCACCTACATACATTTACGTAAATAAAATTGCATTTTGCATCTGCTAGAGCCAATAAAGCAATGGAAAATGTTGACGTATAATTATAAAATAAAGATTCACTGTTGGGTGGCGCTTCAATCACTACATGCTTACCGCCTAGTGCTCGTAAGCAATTTGAGAATTTCCACAGTAGCCAGAAGTCTTCAGCAACCGTTTTCCACATTTCCGTAGTCATCTCGGGTTACATTCCCCCCACATACCCCACACATTAATTGGTCCACAGTAATTTTGTATGTCTATTTGACAATTTTATTAACTGTGCTATGACCTAAACGGTATCTAAATAAAATTGTCATATGTAAGTCACCAGTGGCCAAAAATTCGAAAAAAAACCAAAATATAAATTGAACTTTATTGTTAACGATTTTTAAATTTTTTAGATTGGATCTGCAAACAGAGATGAACAAATATAATACACCACTACAAAAAGGATATAAAAACTCAAAAAAACTGTTACTGGCCAAGTTGCAAAAAGATAAAACTGTATACGTTTTCTAAAAAATTTCAATTTATCAAGGGTGTTGACGAAGATCTCTACCTTGAGGTTCTTGAGGTTTCCGGCGTCGCTCGCTGCTGGAACTCAGGACTTGGTTTGTTAATCATATTGTCACTCGAGTCGGCTGGCGCAGATACTGTTGTTTCACTTTTCAGTTTAGTGCCGTTATTATTGTCCGTATTGTTACGCGCTCGAATCGATGCACTAGCGCCATCTAGTGTCAGGAACGAGAGCGAGGGGAGCTTTGCAGAGAATGACATCACAGATCTCTCAACCGACAGCGCCATCCGAAGAACTAAGTTTCTGGAAAGTCTATACTCGCACACTCGTCCCTTTGCGCGCATTTACCTGAATATTCGGAATGTGTCTTTGCTAATTTAAATAAATAGGCGCTGCAAGATACGATCGGGGCAGAGTTGAACTCGGCGACACAAGCGAAGCTGCGGAGCGGAATTAAGTGAATTAGTGTGTTTAATTATTAGTGTTTTTAATTTTAATTTGTGTAAAGTAAATTAAAGTGTTAATTTAGGTAATTTTATCGGCAATTTTTATTGTCACGAACCTCAAGCTCGTAACAATTGGTGTCAGAAGTGGGATAAAATAATGCCGATTTTACCTAAGGAGGAAACGGAGGGTGTCCGTACACGAAGTCAACGCCAGCAGGAGACGGACCAGATGAGATTTGGTGGTGCAACGCCGCAGATGTCTGAGGGCCAGCCGCCGCCCACGGAAGCCGGTCCGTCAGCAGCTTCTACGTCTGTGGCACCTGACTTAGGTGCTCTGATGGTGATGCTGCAGCAGCTGCGGGGCGGACAGGAGGAACAGGCCCGCCGGCAGGAGGAACAGGCCCGCCGGCAGGAGGAACAGGCCCGCCGGCAGGAGGAACAGGCCCGACGGCAGGAGGAACAGGCCCGCCGGCAGGAGGAACAGGCCCGTCGTTTAGAAGAGCAACTCCAACGCGATAAGGAAGAGCAGATGCTCCTCATGAAGGACCTTCACGCTATCTTCGGAAAAGAGATACGGGAGGTGAAGGATAAGGTTGCTCAACATGACAACCGCCTGTCGGAGGCCGAAACCCGAATCGACCAAGTAAACAATCGGGTTGACAACGTAATGGCTGACGTGAAGAAAACGCTGGACGACCTCAAACTTGGGGATGGAACAACAGCTCCCGTAGTAGCTACTACACCTTCGCTACGTGGATTCAAAGTGCCGCCGTTTGACGGTACCTCTTCCTGGTCAGCCTACAAGATCCAGTTCGAGGCTGTTATGAAGGCGAACGGCTGGAATAAAAGTCAGGCCATGACTGCTCTCACACTAGGCCTGCGCGACCAGGCCTTAACAGTTCTGGAAGCTCTCGGTGAGGAAGTGACTTATGAGCAACTCCTTGAGGCATTGGAGGCGAGATATGGCGACGCTCACCTGGAACACGTCTTTCGTGCGCAGCTTAAAGATCGTGTGCAACGCATCAACGAAAACCTGCAGCAGTGGGCTCTAGAAGTGGAGAAGCTGGTGCGAAAAGCATACCGGTCTGTACCTGCGCTCATTGAAGGGAACCTGGTGCAGACATTCATCGACGGCATCCGCGACCTGGAAGTCAGAGCTGCTGTGAGGCTCGGGCACCACGAGACGCTTAAGGACGCCTTGGCCCATGCACTGGAAGTGGAAGCCGTGCGGCAGGATCATCGTTCCCATCGCGTCAGGGAGGTTGCAGCAGCTACAGTTCGCGACCGCAACAAAGGATTCAGCCCTAGGTGCTATGGCTGTGGGGAAAAGGGCCATCTACGATCCAGCTGCCCTAAGCGAACTGAAGAAAGGGAAGTTGATCGATCTCGAGAGGGTAGTGCAGCTAATGGCACTGCCTGGCGGCGACAGGATCATCGTTCACCTCACGCTAGGGAGGTTACAGCAGTTACGGTTCGCGACCACAATAAAAGATACAGCCCTAGGTGCTATGGCTGTGGGGAAAGGGGCCATCTTCGGTCCAGCTGCCCTAAGCACACCCTAGGAAGGGAAGGTGAACGGTCTCAGAAAGGAAGTGCGGCTAACAGCACCGCCCAGCAGCAGCAGGAATACGACTTTGAGATCGAACATCGCAGCGGAAAATCTCACGGCAACGCAGATGCATTGTCAAGAAGACCTTGTCCTGAAGATTGCAACCATTGTAGTAGGCAAGAGAGTAAGGAAGTGGTATCCGTGAAGATGCTCAGGACAGACCACCTCAGCAACGGGTGGAAGGACAGCCTACGACATGCACAGCAGGAAGATCCGGACATCAAGCCGATTCTGGGATGGATGAAGGCCCGTGCTACCAAGCCTAAGTAGAGGGACGTCTCAGCGATGAGTTCAACCACGAAAAGCTATTGGGCCCAATGGGACAGCTTGCTGCTTCAGGATGGAGTCCTGTGCCGTAAATGGGACAATGGTCGAGGAGACAGCTGTCGTTTGCAAATGGTTGTCCCTAAAGCTAAAGTGCCGAATGTTCTACAGCTGTGCCATAATGGTCGTTCAAGAGTCCATCTGGGAGTTAAACGAACTCTACTGAAGGTCCGAGAACAGTTTTACTGGGTCCATTATCGTGACGATGTTGAGGATTGGTGTCGTACATGTACAAGTTGTGCGGCTGTGAGGGGACCTGAGACACGGAGTAGAGGAGCATCGAAATTGTACAATGTTGGTGCACCACGGGATAGGACATCCCTTGACATTGCGGAGCCGTTACAGAAAGGCGCAAGAAGGACTCCTAAGATCGTCCATGTGGATCGCTTGGCGCGTTATTACGGGGCCGATAATGCTCGGGACGAGCATGTCTTAGGAGGGGGCAGTGTTACGCGCTCGAATCGACGCACTAGCGCCATCTAGTGTCAGGAACGAGAGCGAGGAGAGCTTTGCAGAGAATGACATCACAGATCTCTCAACCGACAGCGCCATCCGAAGAACTAAGTTTCTGGAAAGTCTATACTCGCACACTCGTCCCTTTGCGCGCATTTACCTGAATATTCGGGATGTTTCTTTGCTAATTTAAATAAATAGGCGCTGCAAGATGCGATCGGGGCAGAGTTGAACTCGGCGACACAAGCGAAGCTTCGAAGCGGAATTAAGTGAATTAGTGTGTTTAATTATTAGTGTTTTTAATTTTAATTTGTGTAAAGTAAATTAAAGTGTTAATTTAGGTAATTTTATCGGCAATTTTTATTGTCACGAACCTCAAGCTCGTAACAGTATCATTCTGAGAATTTTGCGTGCCCCATTTCACATACAAGTTTCCTTTATGATATTGCAAATGTACTTCTAAAGAGTCGATAGTGTCCAAATATAGATCGCAAACTTTGCAATGATAATCTCTTGATGGTAAGGTCGAAGACACAGCGCTACTGTTAGCCATTTAAACCATTAAATCAAAGGGGAACACCGTCTCCTCCAATGAAGAAAAATAATTAAAAAAACACACTCCTTGTTTCGAGTCGCATGTAGTCGAGACGTAAATCAGGTGCTACAGTTTAGAATAAGAGTCATGGTCGCGATTTCGATGGCGGCTATTTTATCATCTCCTCTGCCGTCTTCTGAACAATCAGAGACTACGGAGTCAATCAATCGTATATAGATAGTCCAAATAATAATTAATATGATAAATTTTTGAAATAAATATGTAAAAATAAAGTGATTATTACTTATTACCTTAAACATACAGCCAATCGAAATAATACTAGTTTTTACGGAATTTATCGCGTATATTTAACTTTTTAAATACCCGACGTTTCGAACGCTTTACAGCACTCATGGTCACGGGCATACCTATGTCCTACATAGGACAAACTAAAAGATCAATAAAAACCCGCGTTAAAGAACATATAGCTGATGTGAAGAATCGACGCTCCGGGAAGTCTGCAGTCTGTGAACACGTACAGGATCGCCCAAGTCACTACATCAGATTTGATAGACCACAAATCCTCGCTAAAGAACACCGATTCTTTCCAAGGATGATTCGTGAGGCTATAGAAATCAAAAAACATCCTAATTTCAATAGAGAAGATGGCTGGGTGCTACCATCTACTTGGGATCCTATAACAAATAAAATTAAATCCCAACCCAAGCATACAACTGCAAGACTTCAAGATACCATAAGTTCATACTGTATAGATCGGAACAAAAGTTAAAATTTTAATCTATGGTAACCGCGGTTAACTATGACATATGGACGTTGAACATCTCAGTCCTGCCCGTGACCATGAGTGCTGTAAAGCGTTCGAAACGTCGGGTATTTAAAAAGCTAAATATACGCGATAAAACTAGTATTATTTCAATGTGTAGTGTTCGCGTAAATATAAGAAATCATTATACAGCCAATCATTCACGGAGTGTGATGGCTCTTTTCATAAAAGTGCCCTTCTTACGTAATTGAGGGCTTAGTTTATTTTACAGCGAAGCAAAACATTCTTTTATCATATGAAAATACATATAAAATTGATTCTCGTCGTCTAAAAGTTCTCTGTAGAGAGTGTGGTATTGACCTTCTTGTTCTCTTTTCTGCCACGTAGCATATACAAAAAATATCCTGTTACTCTTGACGGTTGTAGCTTCTTCATCATCCAAAACAATAGCAATTAATGAGAATTCTTCAAATGAAAAATCCATCTTTCACAACACTAGCACGTTGGTTTTCAGTCACCGTCACGATACGTATGCATTAAACTTCCGTTCGTGTTGATATACAACCACGTTCCGTCTCCTTCCTGTACTTATTCCGTCCTGTATGCAGCGTCATTTATATTGTATAAAGAATAATAATGAAAAAAAAAACATTTCCCTGTAAAACGTTATCCAAATCAGATTAAAAATGGAAGTCAGTATGAGAAAGTATTAACAATGGTATGTGTACGGTTGATGACTGAGTTATTCGTTATGCATTGTGTGAACACTGAACAAGCGTCGTCGTATGAAAGTTGTTGAAATAAATAAATTAATGGCATAATTTGTGCATAATTTTCGTTTATTCATAATATCATTACGTTGGTTGCGTAAGATGCGACAGAGGGAAATTAAACAAAAGACGCACAGCAGCGTATCCCTAATAACAACTCAATAAAAAAACGCTTGACTACTAGGCTGCACTGAAAGTATCGGGAATGGAATATTTCCACTGTTCCTGTCATATTAAAATCTTTTTAATTGAAAACTCCTTGGTTTTAAAAATCGAATACCATTTATTTATTTAAAAAAAGATTCTCGGTCTTGTCACAAGGTTTTGTCAAACTTGTTTAGTCGTTTAGAAAATGGAATTGACTCGAGAAAATATATTATGACTTTCGAAGTTGTTTAACACAAAAACAGTGTGTTGACCAGATGATTTCTTCATTTGGTGATGAAGCCCCAACCCAAACCACAATTTATCGCTGGTTTGCTGAATTTCAACGTGGACGTGTCAAGCTCAGTGATGATCCCCGTCAAGGTCGTCCAAAAACCATTAGACGAGACCTCTCCAACTTAACGTTTAGGTTTAGTGTGCCTCTAAACATTCGGTGATTGCTGCCAGTTTTCACCCTTGCGATCACTGAGACATCACTGAACAGTTGGCGTCTGGTCGTCATAATGAAGTCAATCTCATTTTTTGTCGAACCGTCGGGGCTCGACCAGGTCCACTTTCTGTGGGGCCGCTTCTGGAAGAAAGAGTTCATCATAAAGAGTCCCTCTTTCTCCATAAAGTCGGCCAGCTGCTGGCCCCTTCGGTTCCGTTGCCCTACTCCAAATTTCCCTAACTTCAGCTCACCGTTTTCTCTTATGCCTAGTTTTGCGTTGAAGTATCCCATCAACACCGTATAGTGGGTTTTGGAAGAATGCATGGCTCTCGAAATATCCTCATACATTTCCTCCACCGCCTCATCCGGATGTGCCGAGGTTGGTGCGTAAACCTGTTTGACCTTCAGCGAATACCATTTGGTAATTCTGACTATCAGGTACGCGACCCTCGTCGACACACTGCCAATCTTTACAACGTTATTGACGAGAGACTTGTAGACGATAAATCCGATACCTCCTTGGGACAGATGGTCGCCCTCCTGGTGATAGAACAGGTTGCCGGACTCGAGAATTACCGTGTCCTCCCCCTTTCTTCGGACCTCGGATAATCCAATAATATGCCAGCGCTACTTGTCTACATCTTCTTCCAGCTCCAGTATCTTCTCGTCAGTCCTCAGGGTGCGTGCGTTATATGTTGCCGGGTCGAGTCGTCGTAGGTGGCAACCGAACCTCCACCGGAGATTCTTAGCACCCCCTGCCCCACCGTTACCATGGTCGCCACCGTAACCAGGAATAGCGGGGCCGCCGGGGACTGGGGGCCGTTTGTTTGCGTCGTTATTCATGGGGGGATATTTGCCATAGTTGCCACGCTTGGCGAGCGGGTTGGCAACCGCAGTTTTTTATTATATCATTGCTGTTATCAGGAAGATGCTGCTGCCCATCTCCTGCCTGTCTCCCTCTGTCGTCTTTTACGATACCCACGGAAAGATATGGGGTAGTGGATATTCTCAACCGCCACTACACGGCACACTATTTGACATTATACATTATATAGGTAAAGTCATTTTATCGAACGAAAATTGATTGACTCTCAAAGTGGTACATAAATTAGACGCTACATGGCCTGTAGTTATGAAATCATGGATAGGTACATGTAGGTTGGTATATTAGGATAATTTTGTTTAATATGGTTAATTTTATTTATTTAGTAAATTTGTTAAATAATTATTTTTTAAACAGTGGTCTAATTGTGCCACAAACTTTTCAGTTCGTTTTCTAGCACGTTCGTTTTGAGCACTGTATTCTATCTCATTCTCTGGCGGGCTAAGTCCTATAGATGGTGAGATGTATAAATATGTTTGTTTCTTTTTAATGTCTCTTTTTCGAATCTCTAATGACGTAGAAGGGTCTACAGAAGACAGGGGGAGAGGTTCACACAACCCTGCTTCGAAGAATCCGTTGAATACGGGGGTGGCTCGTGTATGTTTTGGGGCGGCATTTCCGTCGACGGGAAAACGGAACTTGTGTGCGTTTCCCGGATTCGGGGTGGCCGTGGGCAAGGGTCATTAAACGCTGGTCGGTACATTACTGAAATCCTGGAGGAACATGTGGTCCCGTATGCTGGTTATGTCGGTGATGGATTCATGTTAATGCATGATAATGCTCGTTGCCACGCCGCGGCTATTGTACGGGATTATTTACAGGAGGTCGATATCCCTGTTATGCATTGGCCAGCACGAAGTCCAGACCTTAACCCAATAGAACATCTCTGGGATGAGCTAAAACGGCGCGTGCGAGCTCGAGATCCAGCTCCAACCACTCTTTAAGAGCTCCAAGATGCGGTACTTGAAGAGTGGGAACAAATACCCCAAGAGGCTGTTGCGACCCTTGTAAGGTCGATGAAAGATCGCATGGATGGATGGATTTGCAAATTTGTACATACACTGTCTTTTTCTTTAATTTCTCTTTCGTCTCGTTATAAAAGTAAAATTCCTGAAAGCTAATGAAATTACCTTTCGAATGATACCCTCAAACCACAACATAGCCATTGGCCTGTTGTGTTAAAATAGTATTTAAATTATTTTTTTCGGATGTGCGATTTTTTTGACGCCGAATGTATGCGAATGTATGTGTGCGATATATACGTTTTTTATCTAATTCTTGTGTTCAAGCAAAGCCTTATTACGTAGTACAATATCTGCCTTCTGCCTCGTAACTGTTTTTTTTTTATTTTAATTACAATATGAATTTCTTCGATAACATAACATTTCTAAAAACACGCACTATCTATCTATGTCAGAAGATCTTACTTGTGGTGAAAGTAATTCAGATGATTCAAAACATAGAAATATTAAAAACAGGAGAAGTGGCAAGGGGGCGTGTCTGTGTCCGCACGCTATGATCAAAATGCTCAGCTTCTATATAAATGGCTGTCTCTACGAATTAGTGCGCTTGCGACCGTCGTGAAATAATAACAGAATGCCATGTTGTTCAGTGGTTTCTTGTAAAAAACGAAGCCAAAACAAAAACTTTGTTAATCATGGAATCACCTACCATACCTAAATACAAGTATTTCCTTATATTTATCTTAAAAATCATATTAAACAACAAATCGTAAAATATTTCTTTCTCTTACTACGTTATTTTTGTTTCCAAATATCACAGCCACTGTAATATTTTTGCAGTAAATACATTGCTCCATAACCACTACCTAAGTATGATGCCAAGTGACTCAACAAGCAATGTAAACATCACAAAACAATACTTTATTTATGCGGATATATTGGGTAGTACGGCCGCTGTATCTTGTGACGAGTAATGTGCGTGTGCAGATCCACTATCGACAATAATGTGGATTGACGAATTGCTATTAAAGTATATTCTCCAATTTGTCAAGCGTTTCAACCCGATAGGAAGACCAATGTGACATAATGGTTTTTACTTATTTTGATTATTTTACAGCAACTACTACGCTGAATGCGTAACCAAAGGTCGTAAAGTAAGTTGATTTAATTTTAGGTTAATAATCGATGGAGTGTTCTTATGTTTGAATTATAGTATATTATGCCTTATTTTCGAAAAATTTTCATCACTTTTATGGTTTTGGTGTTTAATATAATTTACAGTTATCAAAAGCTTCGAATGTATCATAAATACCTAACCGGCATGGTTATTTAGTGACTTTGGCTTCAAATTATTCAATATAATTATTCTTGCTATTTATTTGTTAGACATGACATTAGTTTTCATATATTTAACAATATTATTACTAACCAGGAGTTTTATAACAAAAGATCGCCAAGCAAAACCTGCTTAGTACATGGTGAGGTTAAAAAGTAGCTTAGGATAAATGAAAATAATAAATAGGTTATTAATTGTACCTTTCGGCTTGCCAAATGATGCTAATTTAAAAAAGAAATGGATTGATGCCACTGACTTCGTTCCCTACAAAAACTAGTACTGGTCGTCGTAATTTGTATGCGAATTAAAATTATCATAAAAACAGCTTGTTTCGCTGATGATAAATAAGCAATTAAAACTAAAAATGTCAAACAGGAACTCATGGCAAAGGCTTTGTCAAATTTAATTTTTATGTTAAGTTTCACCAATTTGAGCAGTCTCCGATGAATAATCATATTATATTTCTTATAACAGTGGTCATGGAAAAATACATTAATTTAGGATTACACTATTTGACAAAAATGCCACCCCAGAAATATAAAAAAGTCAAGTGCTGCACAAGTACCATAGCATGGTTCTAAAATACCTACTATTTCAATCCGCTATGACAGCCAAAACCAACATAACCGGATTTTTTACTCTTTTTATTTATTTTATATTTAGGGCCAAAACAATTTTAGTACAATTTTGGTTTAAATGAAACAATCGATAACTTTCCAATTTAGTCGATCACTAACGTATATGTAAAATTACTTTTTTATATTACTAATTACTTTTTTATAGGCTTTTTTACAGCACAATGATAGTGCCCGATATTTTTGTGTGAGTAAGTAGTACGGTGAATGGTAAATGGACGTTGTGGTTTTAGAGATACGGTTTATAATTAATTGTGTAGTACGTTATGATTTATTAAATGCGAGTGTATGCGTGACTGCGTAGCTATTGCTTTTACTTATCTGTTTGTGTAGTAGTTGGCGCGTGGCAGGGGCCAACTGGAGACACCGCGTTCCGATACATTTTCGGAAAATTCGAAGATTGGTTCATATGTCTATTAAATAATTTAAAAAATCCTATGACCATAATAATGGACAACGCACCGTACCATTCGGTACAAGTTAATAAACCCCCAAACCAATCCACCCGCAAAAGCAAGTTGGTGAAGTGGCTAAGTGAAAACGGAGTAACAGCGGATATAAAAATGTTAAAGGCGGAGCTTATTGCCTTAGTCCGGCGTCATAAGCCGCCAACTCCTACCTATGCTCTGGACGAGATGGCAAAGGAAAAAGGCCACCAGGTCCTTTGACTACCACCCTACCATTGCCATTATAACGCTACTTTAGCCCCAAATAAAAGGTATGCTTTTAATTTCAAGTCCCATTTTGGAGCTTTATAAAAAAATCAGCTTTCCGAACGTAGCATGTGGCTTAAAAACATTACCAGATACCAGATTAGACGTATTTCAAGCGTAATTTTTAGCATTACCTATGAAATAATTGATTATTTGATTTAATGATTGATTGAATTGAAATACTTTTTATTCATAAGTCCGTTTATTTTTAGGTCACGCCGCAAGAAATAAAACTTCGCAGCCATTTACGGCAAATAAGATGTGGGCCCTACTACAAAAGGCCATCAACAATGTTCAACCTGAAGACTGGTCAAAGGTCGTGAATAAAACAAAAAGGGAAATTATGTCTGATTGGGATCGTGAGTCGTGACATCCATATTGACAACGTAATGGAGTCACAGATTCAGATGAATTCAGTTAAAATTTAGGTGTTCCTGACTCTGATATAAGTTTAGGCGAATAAAATATATTTCTTCTTAGCAACTTTTTAAGTAACCTTACCCTATATATGTTTTGTTGTTTCATTTATTTAATTATAGATTTTTTAACAATAAAAAATGAACTACGCGTAATATACGTTTTTTTATTATAAAAAAACATCGACTGTCCATTATAGCAGTACATATCTTCACTAAATATACGCATAACACTTTGTTTAATTTTTCTTTCGATTTGATTTTATTTGTAGACTAGAACATTCTGGCTGGGTTAAATTTAAGTTACTACAGTTATTAATAATTTAATATATTACGAGTATGGTACAGCTGAAATACTAAGTCATAATAGTTAAATCGCGGTAACTTTCAAGAGTGAAACGAAACGTTACTGAAACTGTCACCCGCACCATGCTACAGCGCACATAGTGTAGTTGTTGTTTTAGAAGGCGTACGAACTATTTCAATAAAGCCGGAAGCAGCTTCCAATGCAGGATTGAATTAGACCTTTACGTTACGATTTTAAGTTATATCATGTGTAACTATGAGTATGATTTTTTAAGATAAAAGTTCTTGCAAGGACTTCTAAGCGAAACGTGTTTTACCACCGTTTCCACGCGTATTAAAATGATATTCATATTTACGATTCCTTGTTTGATTTGACGTTACTGTTAATAATTGTTGCCTTATATATTTACCACCCGTAGTTGCCGTTGGCTGCAATGCGGTCCCAGTCTTGAGGTCTGCCGTGTGTGTAAATCATGTAGTTAATAACACTCGAACCTCCAACAGCGTTACCGCGAGGCCAGAAACAACGCTCGTTTTTCATGCCTGGAATTTTAATGTTAATTACTCCTTTAATCGACAGACAAAAATAATCTTTAAAATATTAATTCATTCGATAGAACTGGAATTTGAATGGATAAATGAGAACTTAAAAATATTTAAAAAATCTGTATTTAATACTTTATAATAATGATGTATGACCTGGTTGGTTGGTATACACTGCCATTTGCGTGAAAAATACAGAGTTATTTTTTAAAGAGTAGCCACATTTTGACTTTAAGTTCAAATATATAACTTATGATATACCATTCTTGCAGTTTTTGCAAATACGAGGAATTAAGGCTTCTACTTTTATTTGAAATTATCCCGAACTGAATGTGATTTATGGACAACAACGTTTTTGCCTACCGATCGATCCCTACAAATGTGTGTGCGCAGTAAAATCAGTTAAAATAATTATCGCGCATTTTGAATTTAAAAGACAAAAGGAATAGAATGTTTGATATTTTTATTAATTAATTGTTCTTTATCGTATGCCTATATTACTTATTTTGAACCTTGTCTGTAAAATTGCCAGGTTATTCCATAATAACCCCGTATAACTAATAATTTTGATGTGTCTTGTGTGTGTTTGATATGTCTTGTCAAACTTTGCTAATATACGGGGTGTCAAACAAGTTAAAATTAAATTCTAAATTAAGGAAAAATTGTATTTTATATAAAGGAGTATTAATCAAGTTAACAATTTCGCGGGTTCTTGCTACTAAAAAAAAACCTGCAGGTACAGAAATGAAGAGATATGGAAATAATGCGCGAAGGGAAGTGAATTCTTTGGGATTAAGTTTTTTCTATGTCAAATACTAAAAGAATACCCTAATGTGAAGCTCACCCATGGAAAAGTGTTACTAACTGTTAGGTGGTCACGTCATGGTATAATACCCTATAGCTTTTTGTGATTCAGTGTATCAATAACAGCAGATGTCTGTAAAACTTTGGTACTATGTCTACTAATCCGTGGGACAAATATGACAAGGCTTCTTGCAGCTTTGCGTCTAGTGAGATTCCAAGATAAATGGTGGTATCGACAAGCTCCTCCCCATTTAAACTACATTAGTATTAACATGTTTGACAGTTGGAGTTACGAATTTTATAGATTTAGTTTTGGTTCCATTTAAATGCAAACTATTAACATTAAACAAATTGACTAACTTAGCTATAGCATTATTTACTTCGTCGTAATTTAGTAACTACCGTTTTAATTTAAAAATTAATGAAGTGTTATCAGCAAATAATACTATATCATGGTTATCCACTACTATGTAAGGTAAGTCATTAATATATACAAGAAACAGAAAGGGGCCGAGAATTAAGCCCTGAGGCACGCCCATTTGTACTATCGATCCGGAAGAACTCATACTATTAATGACAACGTTTTGCGTCCGGTTACTTCAATATGAAATTATTAATTTGAGAGCATCACTTCTCACGCCTTAGTGTTGAAGTTTCCTGATTAATGTTTCATGGTGAACACAGTCGAAGGCTTTGGATAGGTCGTAGAATATACCCAAAGCATCCTGTGAGTTCTCCCATTCATTTATGATATATCAGCTCAACACCAGCAACAGTTGTCGAGCGACCCCTTATAAAATCGATTAAATTTTTATGAAGTAAAATATTTACATTATTTTTTTTACATTTGATCAAGCTTATTTTTTCCAAAAATTTACCAAGTGTTGGCAGTACAGAAATAGGTCTAAAATTGACGGGGTCCAATGTACTACCAGATTTAAATAAAGGTATTACTTTTGCGGGCTGATGAAGAAGAACAAGTTATCCCTCATCCTTCAATAGAGAAACCGTAAGATCGTTTATTACATAAGCCATACAAACTCCCGGTTGGTGCTCCATGTAATACTGCCAGGCGTAGTCAGTCGACTGAAAGTATGGCGCTATTGCTGGTACATCAGTCAAAAGCATCTCCGGCTTCCCGGTCTCAATAAGAAGTACGCTTATGTTGCGGTTCTCAGTAAGCCTCGAAGCTAGAACACTGCCGGCTGAGCCTGCGCCAATGATCACAAAATCGTACTCCGGTAAAGGTGTTTTTAGGCCTGGAATAAAACATTGCTTTGAATATACAAAGACATATTTTTTTAAGTGAAATCTGCCAGAAAGTAGATGGTTGTCGGTAGGTGGCAGTGCTGTCATATTTTTTCTCCAAAATAATATAAACGTGTCAAAAATTTGTAGCATAGATGTTTGAATCTAAGTTTTGATAGTACTTACCGTTGCATTTGTAATTCTTTTATATAGTGTCTTGTTATAATCGCTTCCAAGCTTTGAGTATTCAACCAACTGGAGAGGCCATGCGCGTTAATTCCTAAACAAAAATTCTGTCAACATCAGGGGGGCGCAAGAAAAACACACAACTGTATACTTTAACAACAATTAATGCAAAATTAAATCGTGTCACTATAAACGCACACTACAACATTTGTGTTTGTGTTCGTCGCGTTTACGCATACCATCAAATTGTACACGTGTCGATACACTGACAGCGCTGGCTGAATGCGTAAGCAACGTAAGGCGTGGACTATGTCGATATTTTTTATCGATAAACAAATCACCATAGTCGCATAAGTTTTTACTTCATTATAAGTAATACATATATAAATAATACCAGGGTGAAATTTGGTATTCTTTTTTAAAGTTTTTAAAAATGATCTTCGGAAAAAAGCTTATAAATTATTGAAAGAAACTTTATTATTTTGCTACAGGTTTATTTTACATTATGCAGGATAAAATTTAAAGTGTTTAACAAATCGAAATAGGAGGTTTAGTTAACTTATTTTAAAAATCACATTTATGAAAAGATAAGTCCTATCAGTTTATCATCTGAGATGGTGTAATCATTTTTTTGTTTTTATTATAAGGCTTCAATCACAAAACCGCTATTTATAAATAGTTGTTGATTTTGAAGAGTAATTAAATGAAATGAAATCTGGAAAATATTTAATAAATTAGGAAAATAAAAAAGTTTTACACTATATCACAGTTGAACAAAGTGAACTTTGAACAGACAGCTGCTTAAAAATAAAATGTGACGTCTACTTAGGGCTAAGTATTCCTCAGAAAGATGTTTTGCTAAACTAATGTACAATTGATGGCCGACTTGGCTACACAAAAAGGCGTTAACTGTTTTAGAACTTAGACTAGAGAGTAACCCTGACAAGAAATTGTATTGCATATTAGTGATAGATGAAATGAAAATAAAACAATTGACGGAGTACTATGCAAGTTCTAAAGACATTTTGGTTATTTGGTTATATACATAATGCCTTTGGCTGTTAACATGGTATTCCGTCAATTGCTTAATTTCCATTTCATCCATGACAAAGTTACAATAATTTTTTTTTATCAGGGTTACTCTCCGCTCTCAATTTTAATGCTGTCAGCGCTTCTTGAGTAAACCCTGGTCGGCGATCGATGGTAGTGTATCACTTAGTCAATGTCCGTGGTGCAGGCAAACACGTTCCAAAAGTTTTACGTAAATAGCGATAGGCTTTTGGTGAGTAATAGTTAAATGTTAGGGCAAAGTATTTCTTACAAACTTGTGAAACCTGTTTATGCTATTGTTTTTTATGTTAGATTAACGCTTTTGTAAACTTAATAAAATATTTTCAAGAATAATATTGGTGTCAAGGGTAATAATAAAAATATGTAATTTTCCTTGGCCTTAGAAAATTGTATATATATATATACATATATATATATATATATATATATATATATATATATATATATATATATATATATATATATATATAAAAGTATATGAATTACATTTCATAGATTAATGCTTTTATAAACTTAATAAAATATTTTCAAGTAGAATAATATTGGTGTCAAGGGTAATAATAAAAATATTTTATCTAAATCTAATTACAGCCAAACATTACCTCCCACAAGTTCATGGTTGGTACCGCAGTGTCAGCTAACCTTCTTTTATTGTAAGCTTGGGGTATGAAATATGATTTTTCAAAATGTTTGGAGGAAATGGTGCTAGTCCGTTTAGGTATCCAAGATTCATGGTTTCTACAAGCTACTATCCAAGTTTGTCGCCTAAATCTGTAAAAACAAACCAATAATAGAAAAATTTACTACTTTTTGTAATACTTTATTGTAAAAGTTAAATAAAAACTACAAACCGATACGGCAGACAAACGCGTATGGTTAATTAACTTATCGATAACTAAAGTTGTGGCGTTCATCACTATAGTTCAATACTTTCCGTTGCAGTGATACCAGTTTATTTTTATAAAAATTGCACACTTTTGCTGTGAAGTAGCAAGTTTCGATTTGACTTATTTGGCCTTTATTTTGTATAATGTTTCGATAAATACTAGTTATCGATTATATTAAATTATATAATATTCAGTATCGTGTTGAAATTATGCTGAATATATAAATCATTTAACAAAATCCACTACACATCTATATGTAGTGATTATTATTCATCACAAGCTGATTTAGTTACTAGGAAATATATTTTCGTTAATATATTTAACTTGTGTAGTAAATTATATTTATTTAAAAATGGATTATTTTTCACTTTATGAACTATGATGGCCACACTTGGTATTGGACGAAAATATTCACAAAGTACGAGTTTTAATGATAAAATTGCTTTAATATGTATTATGTTAAAAATACTCACAGATGAAAAGTCACATTGTCCTTTTGTATACTTGACGTTTTCGATTGTTTTTTTCATGTAAATACACTGCAATTCGGCATTTTGTCGGAGCTCGATTTACTGGCACGATCATTTCGGAATGACGCACGACGCGGAGCAACTACTTTTATATAACGAGTATGGGTCGGACTCTCGTACCTTTTACTTGCGATGCCGTCTCCTTTGGCTTAATACTCAAAGCTTCCAAGTTACTTTGATGGGCATTCTTTTTAAATTTGTCATTTCTTAAATCGTCATCATTATCATTATGTATACATTAAGGTAGATCTCTTCTAAATTGCGAAGACGTGGTTACTTATGTAGATAAAATTAACCATTCAATCCCCATAAAATCCCATGCAGTCGCATGCGTCCGTCAAATACCGAGCGGTCGAATGCGACCGCACCCACCCACAGCATTTTAAACCATTAAAACTTATATTTAGAGACCACATTTCTATGAAGAAGTTTGGCATTATAAAATCTATACAAAATTATCTATCCTGTGGTCTAAACAAAAGTCAGGTTTTACTTCATTACAAAAAGACTATTGTATTTTGATAACAAAAAACGGGTACAAGCGGATGTCGGCAGCGTGAAAATCGCTATTATTTCTATACTCGAAGTTATTTACGTAAAAAGATAAATTATGTTCACACAAAAACTTTCATACCAATTTTATAATAAAACACTATACAAATACACTAATAAAACACTAGAAAAAATCCAAAAATCAACACAATAAAACACAATAACATCCACACGAAAATGGCGTACGTAATGAACGTAGATTATAAAGAAAATAACCATAGAGTAACTAACTTTTTATTGAACTAGAGGATGGACCAAACTGCTTCATAGAAAAGTAGCCTCTAACCTTAAGTATTTATGGGTTAAGGTGCTGTGGGTGGATGCGGCCGAATTCGGCAACTTGGTATTTGACGGAATATCGCCGCGATCGAATTCGGCCGCTTGGTAGGTAAGAGGTTAAATACAAACTAATTTTGTTTTAGATTACTTTGCCCCTTTTAAATAAAAGTGTGTCAAGAAAGATGAAGGTGAATGAAGATATAGGTGTAGAAGTGCTTAGTGTAATTTGATAATATCCTGTGCTGTATATAAAGGCCTTGTCAAAACTGCGCAAGTTCGCATGTATTTTGTGAAGAGTTACTTCTACCCACCACCCTGAACAAGCTGCTCCATATCATCAGTCTGTGTATGTGCCAGATCTGTCCAGCAGTTAGTTCGTGCAGGTGAAGTAAAAATTTAGAGAAAAAGTTCTTATATTATTTAAATTAAACTAATTTTACGGAATGTATGCAGCTTTATATATTTCATGACCACGTACCCCGTGACTAAGGGTGTTGTAAAGCTCCCAAAACGTCGATAATTACAATAAGTAAAAATAAATTAATATAACACAGTAAAATTCGTAGAATTAATTTCATTCATGTCTTGTATTCGCGTAAATAATAATAATAATAACTAACTAACTAATGCTAACTCTGAGGGCATAGATTTATCTATGCGTCAACTTAAGGACCCTTTCCGAGGCTGAAACATACCCTTACCTGGGTATGTCACAGAACATCGGTATCGATGAGGCTGGTATAAACAGTCAGTTCGCGACGTGTTTTATGCACGCTTGACCAAAGTGCTTAATAGCTTTTTGTCCGGTGTGAATAAGACACACGCATATAACGGTTGGGTCATACCTGTCCTTATGTATACCTTTGGCATACTCAGGTGGACTCAAACTGAACTTAACGCCCTGGATAGAAAAGTCCGCACTACCATGACGTCCCATAGGATGCATCATCCGAGATCGTCGGTAATGAGGCTTTACTTGCCGCGAAAGCATGGTGGGCGTGGCTTTCTGAGCGCGCTCACCTTGCATAATCGCGAAATGTGCAGTCTCCGTCAATACTTCTTGGCGAGATCGGATGATCCATTCTATAATGACGTCATTTCTAGTGATAAAGGGCTTACCCCCTTTATCCTTAGCCAACGAGCAATGGCAGGACCCAGCAGTGCTTAGTATTTCCGACCGGGAGACCGTATGGAAGGAGAAGGAGCTCCACGGGAGGTACTACAAGGCTCTACATGAGCCCTTCGTAGATACAGTCGCCTCCCTCAACTGGCTACGTATCGGTGACCTCTTCGGGGAAACCGAGGGTTTTGTCTGTGCAATACAGGATCAGGTTATTAAGACCAACAACTATCGGAGATGCATCCTAAAGGATGGCACCGTCGACGTCTGTCGAGCTTGTCGCCATCCCGGTGAGTCACTTAGGCACGTCATCTCCGGTTGTTCGGCGCTTTCTAACTCTCAGTACTCGCACAGGCACAACCTAGTAGCCAGAATTCTACACCAGGAGCTCGCTCTGAAATACGGTCTCGTGGACCGGAAACTGCCATATTACAAGTACTTGCCGGAAGCCGTGCTCGAAAATGACCGCGCCAGGCTCTACTGGGACCGGGCCATCATCACAGACAGGACTATTCTTGCGAATAAGCCTGATATTGTGCTGATGGACCGGGCACAGTCAAGGATATTTTTGGTGGACATTACCTTTCCGTATGACGAAAACCTCGTGAAAGCCGAAACAGATAAGCGAACAAAATACTATCTGGACCTGGCTCACGAGGTGACCGACATGTGTGGTGGTCGGCCGACCGTAAATATTCCTGTAGTCGTCTCTGCGAATGGGCTAATCCCAGTCACTCTCTCGGGTCATCTGAGGCGACTGGGACTCCGTGACGGACCGCTCCGAGCTCAAATGCAGAAGGCAGTGGTCCTCGATACCGCCCGCATCGTCCGTCGGTTTCTTTCCCTTTCCTCCTAACCCTCGGCCGTTTGGTCTCCTCTGCCGAGGGCTTCCATCTGGTTGGATCTTTATTTATTTGTGTATTTTTTGTATTTATTTTATTTTATTGATATTTATGTATATTTATCTTTTCATTTTAATTTATAATTATATATTTATAGAACCCAATCAGATGAGAAAATTATATAGATACCCCAAAAATAATAATAATGTCCTCCAGACCGAATTCCGGCCACGGCGCAGGACAGGATTATAGTGCCCAAGTGTATGCACAAGCACAGGTGCACTCTTTCTTCCCTCACTCTCGTAATCCGATGGGTCGGTAAACCGACACGACCGGAGAGATATCAGGCGCAGGACCAACGGCTTTACGTGCTTTCCGAGGCACGGGGGCGAGACACCACCAACTTCCTGACTCCGAGCAACTACTGAGAATTTCTTGACTGAAAAACTCAATAATTAATTTTTTGGGCCGACCCGGGATTCGAACCTAGGACCTCATGATCAGCAGTCACACTACCACAACCACTAGCCCAACGAGACAGAAATTCGTGTAAATATAAGTTATATTAACTAACTTTTTAGGCCCTGAGATAACATAGGTATCTATGAGTTTTAAAATTGCACAGTTTTTATTATGTGCTAATTTCATCAGTAGATTGAAATACATAAAAAAACCTTAAATGAGTGTTGGTACATAAATTAAATCATGGAATAAATTTCATAGTCGTTAAGGTAAAATATTTACATTTTTTAAGTTTTATAGATTACGAAGCAAATTTTTGGTATATGATTATTGACTATATGACCTTAGATTTTATAAAAGGAAAACAAGATACCATGTAATTTTCTCAATAGAAAAAATTGCAAAGTAGGATCAATTGGTTACATTTCTCCATGACACCATAATATTTTCACGAATAATTTCATGTTTAAAGCGTAGTGAATAATCTAAGTTCTCATAATTTTTTAATCAGTAAGACACGCGGCGCTTACTTAGTTTTTTCTTTAGTTTTTTAGCTATCTCGTAATTTGCGTATTATGAAGTCATTGCATCACTTTCATTTTGACATTCCCTCAGTCATCTGTGAGCATCACTGACAAAGGGATAAGCCACGCCCAAGACTACGATTCATTTTCAAGGTATCATCTAAGAATAAATTGATGATCCATGCATTGTGTGCATTAAATTCAAGCCACGTAAATCGCAATATTTTGCGCTAAATTGTTTGGCAAATAATTCCAATAACCGATAAGCCTATCCTATACTATTAAACGAGCAATTCTTGTATATATATATATATATATATATATATATATATATATATATATATAATCGGGATCTCGGAAACGGCTCCAACGATTTTCATAAAACTTAGTGTCCAGGGAGTTTCGGGGATAATAAATCGATCTAGCTAGGATTTATTTTTAGAAAATGTCCTTTTGTCCGTGTTTTTAGGCAATGAAAAACTGCTACAATATCGTTGGAATAAGAAGGTAAATTTTGACGGATTGTTAGTGATTATAAATAGCTTAATTGGTATAATGGTCGGTTACAGAATCTTAAAACCCCGGTTCGAGCCCAGACCGACCGACCGACTTTTTTTAATTTTTTTTCATGTTCCTTTCTTTTTTGAAAAAATCTATTTTTTCGAGCCCTTTTTTAGTATTTTTTAAAAACACGAAAATTTTAATTAAAATAATTGCACTCATGATTTTTTATTCAAATAACCAGTTCCGTTTTTTCTGTTATGTCGCTAAGATCAAAAAATATTATTTATATTTCATCAGTATGTAACTTGTATCTAAATATAATTTTAAAAACACACGAATTAAAAAAAATCCAGCGAAAAATACCGAGCAAAGCTCGGTCAACCAGGTACTAACAAATAAAATGTCATTACGTCTGCACATCTTAATTAATATTTATTATGCTTTATTATGTTCTGATGGTAAGTGGCTGTTGCTGCCCGTAGAGACCAGCGGCCAACTTCAGAAAAAAACATAATACATTATCACCTTTTAGTGAATTATGTGGCAAACAAAAATAATGCTTGATTCGCTTTACCTTTTTAAGCGGTTTAAAATTTTGGCATTTGAGTTAAACATAGACGACTCCTAAATTAAGTAATTTGCGAAAACGATTTTCCAGGAGGTTCTAACAAAGCAGAGACAACTCTCAATATCAATAGCTTTTTTTAGTGAAAATAATTTGGCGTAAATGAGACAATGACAATAAATGTTTGTCCCATGAATTAATTAATCTGCATACAAGAGCACTTACTACCAAATGTGCATTATATATGAGGTCAGGTAAAATGTTTCTTCGTATTTTATATTCAAATTCAAGACATTTTCTTCAACTTTGAATTGCAATTAATAATAATATTATATATATATATATATATACAGGGTGTTAGTGTAAACACCGTTATCCTAGAAACCAGTGGTTTGGTTTCACCTATAGAACGTGAATTCAATGAATTTAAAAAAAGAACGCTATTCGACTGTAAAGATCACCGCCCGCGCTAGCTACCTACACAACATTCCAATAAAGTCACATTTTTCCTTTTTTCGCAATAAAACTTCAGAATGTATCGAATTTCTTCGTTAGATTCACTGATTTTGGCGGACAATTGAAAAATGGCGGTAAAGTGTTTTTACTTTTTACTTTTCTTAATATCCTATATGTATTAATAATTAAAACTAGCCAGATACAAACAGTACAACCAAAGAGATTTGTCTTCAATTTTATACGAATAAAATATGAAGAAACTTTTTTCTTTGTCATTTTGACACTCATTTAGACATTTCGTAGGGTCGTAGTCGAGGAAAAAATATTATCTTCGAAAACCTTAACAATTAGTACCATAAATAATTTTGATTCTACTCACCTCCAGGCAAGGGATATTTATCTCTCAAAAAGTGGAAGAAATCCAAATTCTTTGATCCAAAACCGGTTCCTATTATTTCTGATATCAAATTAACGTAGGGGTTATAAAAGTTTGATCTCAGCCGTCTAATATTGTTATTTGTCTTACTTGGTTTTTGGAAGTTAGCTTCTATGTTTTTTATTTTATATATATAGTTTTCTTCATCCACTGTTTCCGTGCTGGTTTCGCCATTACCATCGGTTGATTTTGTTATTAACACTATTGAAAGCACTATAATTAATTTTAATATCATTTTTGTCGATTACTTTATGTTATACTTATTTGGGTATATTAGAATTTGCAAATAAAATAATTAAGGCGTCTAGCGGTTTCTGTGAAAGCTTGTGGTATAATGATTGAGATCTTTCTGATACCTGTATATACATACTTGCTGCTGACGATTACGTGTCTAAAATCACGGCTGCGTATAATAATTAATATTTTATGCGGTAAAAAATGCGATTAATTATTCATGCATTATTCTTATTCGTGTTCTTGATTCGATAATTAAATAAACCAAAGAATACTTTGGTTTATTTAATTATTTGTATTGTAAGTTGTTAATATAGGTTTACCTTTACGAAATTTTAATGTACTAGCTATACTAGCCTAATTT
Organism: Parnassius smintheus behrii; assembly: GCA_036936625.1. Classification (NCBI taxonomy): domain Eukaryota; kingdom Metazoa; phylum Arthropoda; class Insecta; order Lepidoptera; family Papilionidae; genus Parnassius; species Parnassius smintheus. Next base: position 18,324,070 of record JAUPFT010000017.1, on the reverse strand, counting down.
AAAACTGGAGTGACGGTAGCCTAATGGTCTAGGACTCTGATCGTTTAAAGCCGTAGGTTCAAATCCGCCTTTCGGCTGCTGTGTGACCCATTCTCGCCACAAAGGAATTTTAAGATTACCTGGTGTGGTTAACGAAAATGCTATTAATGTAAATTGCATTGCTACTATTTTTAATAAAAAATAAAAAACAGCAATTAATAAATGTTATTGTTTGGAAAAATATTAGAAAGTTTAACGTTTACTCTACCTTTTTGGAAACTAGCTTGTTCTGGAAGCTGGAACTCGTCAGGCTTACGTGCGAGACCATTGGTAACGACTCTCAAAACAGCACAGCTCAGGATATAAATCTGTTGTTAGTTAGAACAAGACTACGTTTACGTGCAGCATGGCTATACGTGGTAGAGCCATGATATAACTATATTATAGTTGTTTGCACGAATGGGTCGACAGGACCCGGGAAGGACCATGCTCTCACTCGCTCCTCATATTACGGATTTTTTTATTTTACGTATATTATTTTATATTTATTTTATTAACTATGTTGCCATCTAAACAAACAAATTTGATCTAATACTACACTATTTCGTGGCATTGGATGTAAAATATATTAAGTTACAGTTTTCCTTTGCTCCGTAAGTATAATTCATCATCGTGTGAAACTCGTATATTATCTACGAGGGCAACACTGAAAGTTTTTAGAACTGGCCGCTTGTAAACGATATAATAAAAAATAATTTTAAATTTTGAAAATGGAACTCTGCCAATATTATTGTGTATGTATTTTATTAATTTGTCATTTATTAACGATTTAGCGGCAAATTGAAAATTGTCTGTGTCAATTCAGCGAGAATTTAAAGCGAGAAAATTTTCGTACAATGATTTTTTATGACTTTCGATGTCATTTATGTCAACAAGAAAGTTATGATAGACTTCGATTAGCCTTTAACAATGAAAGGCCAAGCGAAGTCTCTTGCCACTGTTTACAACAGGTTTAATGAGTTTAAACGTGGTCGCACTAACCTCACCGATAATCTGCGTGAGACACGTGCTTCTGCGGTGACGGCTGAAGATGACATCAGTGTTGTGCGGCGTATGATGGAGACTGACAAAAGAGTGACTTATCAGCAGATTCAGGTGCGTTACAAAATGCCGTCAAAGAGACCCCTAAGGACGAGTGGGCAAAGTGCTTTTCTCAGTGGTTCCATCGGATACACCGATGTGTTGATGTAAATGAACACTATTTTGAAAACATATAATAAAACTAATTAACAAATAATTAATCTGGCTTGGCAGACGTTGTAATGCGCTTTCTGGTAGAGTTCAGATTGTCGCCAAAGAATTTCGAAATTTTGCTAACTAAAAATGAAAACTAGATTAGTTAATTCTTGATATATTTTTATGACAGGCTGTAAACTTCGTTCGGGATAAAATGGTCCTTTTTCAATAGTCTGTGGAGGCAAAAAACGTTTTTTTTTAAATATTTTGTATGTTAAGCGTCTGCGTTTTATACAGTAATGTGCAGTCGAAAGTGAAGTACAGCTTGCCTAATGTACAAATCTTTAAAAATGAATTATCTACAAATTTCGTTAGTAGTTATTTTAAAGTGGTAACGGTTGTATCTAATGTTGATATCGTTAATTCCTAGCTAAATTAAATCTTTAAAGATACGCGACTAACCTTCAGTAATAATTTTAATTATATAGATACATAAATTGTTGACTTGCTTACTTACGAAGACAAGGATTTAATATATTATGTTAAATAAATTCCGTAAGAACGAATTTTGCGAAACTCTACTCACGAAGGGGATTGCGGAAAATTAATTATAGTTCGGCCTGTAATGAATAATAAAATTAATCTGTAGAATTTTTGTGTGTATTTGAGTCGGTTTCTGGATGGTTTAAAAACTCGACTGGACCCGGTAGGTGGCGCTATTGTTAAGAAATCCAGAAATCACCCGTGCGAAGCCGGGTTAGATCGCTAATTCATAATACATGTACTCGTATATTCCTATCCCGCTAATACTAGAAGATTAGATCACCTATAAAATATCAAAGAACATAATATAGAACTATATTTCTCTTTATTTGGTCTACAAAACTGAACATAATTACAACATGCTGACAGTTTTATATAAAACAAATATTTCAAAAATTGTGTTTTAGACACATCTTGCACAAAATTTATATGTAACAATATAGAAATAAATGGTCTTTTTTCACTTTCATGGTATTCTTTTATACATCTGCAAAATATTTAAAAAAAGTTTTGGTAAATCAAATCATGTTATACGTCAATTTTTTGAAATATTTTAAATATATACAAGTTTTCACAAATAACAATATTACTAAGGTACGTGAAGGTAATATGGTCACCTTAGATAAGCTTTGTTGTCCTATAAAACCAAAACTAGCAAAAGGACGGAGACAAAAACACAAAGACATATACTATAACTAATATATTAAGAAAAAAATTGCAAACAAGCTTTGGAAATAATTAGAACACCATACTAAAATTGACTAAAATATATACTATTACGTCAACTGTCGAAATGGCGTCGATAAAGCATCGCCCTTTAGACCCTTTATTATTTGATTGACCGATGAAAAGCTATCGTATCTCAAAGCCATCTATGCAAATAGGGCTGTGGTTTTTGAGTTTCAAAAAAGTTACCATATTAACCGGATGACCATCAAATTTTCTGATAATTTTAATTCAAAAGTCAATTAAAAAAAGTTTGGAAAATCCAAAAGTGCACGACTCATAATGCTGATATAATCGTGAAAAATGTAAAAAAAATCTCTAACACCGAAAATTTTGGAATTTCTCAGTCGAAACAAATTAATTATAACTAAACAAAATAAAATTAAACAGTCATTTACATTCCGTAGCTGTTAAACATAAGTGATGAGTTGATCAATTGATATTTTCAAAAGTTACCCTCCATGCGAACTTGATAATTCTACACCATAAGCAACTAAAACCACTTTTTTAATGTAAAACAGCAATTCATCGATTTAAAAAATATCTTCATAACCATTTATCTTTCTGTTAATGGGCTTTTTATATCATTTATATGTGCATTATGATTGTTAGATACGATTTCATGCGACAAAAAAAAAACGTTGGATTCTTGATTTTTAGGCGCAAGCAGAACATACCTAAGCGCTTTGCGCTTAAGGGATGCAATACAATTTACAAACTAAATTAAAATATTAATATTTCTAATTAACATAATATGCAAATTAAAGGAAAAAAAGTGTTTTACAAAATTATACAGTATGTAAAACTTAACTTAAGGAAAAAAATACTTGCTAAATCGCCGCCTTCCGTTGTTAGTGTGGCCAGAAGACTGGCTGAGAAGTTGCTTCGCTGTATTGCGAGACTGTTCCGCTAACCAAAATATCTGCCAGATGTTGGGTCACAAGAGACATTGACAAGGTGTGATGTGATATCTCCGTACAAAGCCTTGCTTCTGGACCCCACGGCCCCAACGTTTCTACATCTAACGGCAAAAACATATATCCTTCTCCGAGGGCTGCATATTTGCGCCGTTTGTTAGACTCGGCAACGGCAGTAGCCACGCCTGCCTATTATGCAGTCGCCGCAAGATGTGATGGCGCTAACCTGTCAACACAAGTCGCATCCTATACTACTAAGGAGTGCCCTTTCCATGGAATGAGCGTCATTCCATCAGGCTTCTTGCCATCGTCCCGCAATATACCGTTTGACCCAAAAATTGTAGGTACGTTGGCACTGGTTTAGGGCCCATCGAAGGACGTCATTAATGGCTGTATAGTGAAGGATGCAACCAGCGCTCCACTGGCACAACAGGACATGGTAGACGAGAATGTCGATCTCTTTGCCACAGCGGCTGCGATGGAACTCATTGGTTTTTAAACCTAATCTCAGGCTGATAACAAGAGAGAAAGTAGTATTGTCCAAGAGTGTTCCGATATTCGATGAGGGCAGTTTATTTTTCCACAGATGCTCGAAGACGAGCTCACTCTGTATGTAGGTTTTCCGCAGTTTTATAATAGGTTTTTCTGAACCTGGATACTGAGCGGTTCATCCCAATGCCTCTGCGAAGCTGGGTCATCGGAAAAGCCTGGTTCCGGCCGGTTTTATTGTTCCAGGCTTCCTTGGCCTCAGCCAAGCACGGACCTCTACATCACCGAGTGATGGGTTAGTAATTGTTCCAATGAGGTCGGACCTGCTATAAACTGAAGACAAGTAAGCCCAAAAGTGCTACGCTGGAAACTCATCGGATGCCTACACCACCAATTCTAACGATACGAAGTGTGGCCCGAACCCAGGAATTTTCATTTAATGAACAATTTAGAATTTCAATCATAGTTTTTCTAATCATATCATGGAGACGATTTAAAAATGGGACGTTCATCCAAAGAGTTGAACACCGCAGTGCAGTACGTACGTAAAAAATTGGCACAAAAAGACAAAATTTTGGTATGGCATAATATGCCATATGTGGGGCAATTTCTTTCAGATGGATGACTCCTCAAATTTTAAAATCTTTTTACTAACAAAGCATTTAAAACACGCATCCAGAATAGGAGCACCTAGAAGGCGGAGCGATTTGCTGTTAATTATTGTCTTTATATTTGGGACTAGGGAGTTAAATTTGCTAACAATTTGATCTTTTTCGGAGGTGGGTAAATTCCCATTAACAAAAAATTTGCAATTTAAAAAATTTAATTTGAGGGCAATATAACTAAAAGTAGAAGTAAGACTCAATTAATCATCAAGCACTGAGTTTGCTTCGTCTCCTAGTGTCCGATCATCTAAATACCAGACACTGAATTTTGACTTGAGACCAGAAATAAAGGGATGTATTGCCAAACTAAAAATTGCCGGACCAAGCGGGTGTTCTTTGTACATGAGTGTAAAAGGTGTACTGTAACATTGCCGGAGGTGATCTTTTCTTTTACCTATGTCAACACAGCGCTTCGGTCTACTGAGTTAATTGCATTTTCAATATCCACCTTCAGCATCACCTCACCGCCACTGTGTTATAGAAAGGTGCGTGCTGCATGTACAGCTCCTTTGCAACAGCCTTTTATCCCGAAAGCTAGCTGCACATGCTGGAATACGACTAACTGTATTTTGAATTTCATACAATATCGTTCATTTCTTTGTAGAGCACGCCTTAAAAAAAGAGAAAATAAAAACAGATTGTTCATTACGATCTACTGTTTGAATCAGCTGGTCATTTTGTAGCCATTTTCAAGAATCATATCATACTCAACGCACATGCAGTATATATCTTGGTAGACTTGCAGTATTTACTGATATATTCCTGAATTCCTCCATCATTTAACCAATAGATAAGTCAGATAAGTTTTTAAGGGTGGACAATTCCCGCTTCAGGGCCCATACTTCAAGTATTTTACTCAAAAAATTTTTAATTACTAAAATAGGTGAATTATCAAATAAATTAATATTCGATAAGTAAATAATATTAATAATAATGTTTTGATTAGTAAACAATGTAGATTATTCATAGTTATATATTTTTAATAATTTGTAGACTTTGTATGATGGCTTTTATTAGGTTTTTTACCGGGTCTTACGATTGACCTTGCATTATGTTGTGAATGGCTAAGCGGCGCCTCTGCACGTTGGCCAACACAGTGGCGAATCTAGTGGCCAATAGCGTTGGCCAACGTGTAGAGCGGGTGTTTGGGCTTCATTGGTATGTATTGGAACGATGGCGCACAAGTCTGCGCGAGATCCGTGTGGTGTCAGTTTTTTACAAACAGTTTTTTACACACGTTGGCGTTGGGCGCGCGTTTAGTTTGCTACAAGCTCCCAGAGTGATTACACGCACCTGATTTAAATTTTATATTCACGCTTTGTAGGGTGGATGCCCTTGGTTGGTTTTTAGCTGCAACGGTTACATAACCGATATTTAGTTTTCATATCGTTTTTGAAAACCGTTTTCAGATACCGATATCAGTAGTAACCGTTTGCTACTGAATGCGCAAACGACAACCGAAACATAACCGCAAACTAGAACTAGTGCAATATTTATTTTACGAATTACTTAGATTATTCTAGTTTTGAAGTCAGAAGTCCTAATGTTATCTTAGATGTAATATTTAGACATGTATGTCGATATATAATTTCTGATCCGAACCCGTGGTTTTAGCGTTTTAATTCATTGCTAAGTCGCTGCACCACGGAGCCGTCAAATTTTATAATTTAGTTCATGTAAAATAATAATTTGTAAATTTTGTTACATACTATTACCGTTTAAACCGTGGTTAAATTAAAATAAAATTACATAAATAGTAGACAATTACCTAATTAACAAACTAAACCGATAATATCTCTTCTTAAGATCGAAGACGATGCACTGTGATACATATGCAAGTACATAATTTTATGTAAATAAATAAATAAATGGTATACACAATCTATGCTATTATAAAGTCATTCATGAATAATTGAAATGTTTACCTGTAATACAAAAGTTTCATTTCTGTCGTGTGTCTTCTCGATACACACTTTTTACTTTTTAGACTTTATTAGGAAGACGTTGCTGCCTATCTCCTGATTTGTTTACTTCCGTCGCCTTTTACGACAACTACGGAATGATATGTGGATATTCTTACACCGTCACTACACGCTACAATAAATTATATACATATATATTATTAAATCTTTACGTGGTAGAGCCATGCTGCAGTTATATTAGTAGTATAGTTGTAGAACGAATGGGTCGGCTCGACCGGGGAAGGACCACGCGCTCACAGAATACCAGCGTGAAATAGTAGCTTAATGCTGCTGTATTTCGTATGGTGAGTGTAGAGAACCAGAGACCCTTTTTACTGGAAATGAGGCATTCCATCTCAGTCCTCACGGGTGACAACGCATCTGCATTTTGATTTGTAATGGAAGATAGATGTAGATGTGTGTGGGCCGCAGCAACCACTTACCATCAGGTGGACTGTGTGCTCGTTTGTCACCCTATTCTATAAAAAAAATCTAAATTAACTTAAACTATATTTATTATATTTTTATTTTGCACATAATTAATTGAAGTAAATCTAATGTACAAAATGCACCTAAATATTTCAAATAAATGCACAAACGCAATGTCAAAAATTAATAATTTTAATTATATATTATTATGTTAGCGAACATCATGCGCCTCTAAGGCCAAGTGCGTAAATGTTGCGTTTTGAAAAAAAAAATCTAATTCTAAACTTTGTATCCAAATCATGAAAAAACATTAACATAAAGTTGCCTAAACCAAGTACCTATAATATGGTCATACAAATCCAAGTATTGTTTCTATTGCACTAAAGATCATTTAAATTTGACAACTCTCACAACTACACAAACTTAAATATTGCGCAATTTTAACCATTTAAAATTCGACCTTATTGCTTTAGGTAATTATATCCACTATGTCCATTTTGCAACGTGTGTGAAAACTACCAAACCATCGCAACGAAATCCATATTCGCTTCATCCCTTTCTATACGTATTTATGACATAGTCGCAAGAACGAGAAACAACGAATATCAACGACGGGCATCGGTTAACTCGTCGGTATATCGTTATCGTTCCAGTTTGCGTTTTACGTTTCGTAACTTTCGTACGTTTTGTTTTCTTGGTTTTGGTTGGATATGTGATAACAGTTATGTACTTGGGTGTATAGATATGATATTATGATAACATAACGTTATTAGTTACGTTTTGATATATCGGTCTCATTCCTAATTCATAATAAAAATCGATACCGATTCTTTAGAGTTCGTAATCATTTACAGTTTTGTTTTGATTAGGACCGGAATAAATTAGAAATGGATAATTTAAAACACAAAATTTATGAGTTTCTTCGTATTTATTGGTACTGCTTATTTCTAAAGGCAAAGATATAAAAATTTAAGATCGAAACTACATAAAGAATAAAATGATTCAATCCCTATCACTACAACTACTTGAGTTGTCGTTGTTTAGATTAATATTAATATTTAATGGTAAATAAATATTTTTTGGTTTCTCTAGCACTTTTGAAATGAAATGAAATGAATAAATTCATAATGATTTCTTATGTTTACGCGAACACTATACATTGATCTAAACTACTTTTACGGATTTTATCGCGTTTTATTTATTATATTTTTAATACCCGACGTTTCGGGTGTTTTCCAGCACCCATGGTCACGGGGGACTGAGGCGACTGACGTCCCGATGTCAAAGTTAACACGGAGTACCTTCAGCTTTTTAATTATTGTCTTTGGTCCGATCTACGCATAATGAACTAACTGTGTTTTGAAGTATTGCAGTGGTATGCTTGGGTTTAGTTTTAATTTTATTAATTATAGGGTCCCAAGCAGGTGGTAGTACCCAGCCTCCTTCTCTGTTGAAATTAGGATGTTTTTTAATTTCAATAGCCTCACGTATCATCCTTGGTTGGAATCGATGTTCTTTCGCGAGGATTTGTGGTCTATCAAATCTGATGTAATGGTTGGGGCCATCTATGATATGATTGCAAACTGCAGACTTCCCGGAACTTTGATGCTTCACGTCAGCTATGTGTTGACACATTCAAATATTTGCCCAATCATCCTTTGTGACATGGGATTCTTTCAGCAAACCTTCTGTAGTATATGTAAATATATAGATCACTAGTATATAAGGTTAGTCTATGAATATAGCATAGGGGACTCTTACCTATGGTTAGGGCTTGCAATATTCGTTCAATTTTACTATTCGAATATTTCGAATAGTTTCCGATATACCATTCGAATTATTCGAATATTACGAATTTTTCGAATGCTTTCTAATTAAGGAACAGCGTGTCTTTTAACTTATAAATAGCACATAATTCGTGGATGTTTTGTAGCACACTGACACTTGGGTAGGGATTCAAAAGAAAAATAAGACGAACAACATTTTTTTAAATACTTATTAACATAAATCACTGTCAGACTTACGAGATAGATTTTAGTAACAAAAATAATTAAAAGTATGCTCCTCTTAGATCTTAAATTTAAGAGAAAAAACAATATTATCAACTACTGCAATTTTTTCTTCCATGACATGAATGAAATGAAATAAATTCTTCTATTATTATACATACACATAAATTTAACATTTTAAAATCAAATCGACTTCTATTAGCAAACCTAAAAAAAGGTCTTCAAAGGAGACGGGCGAATTTGGGCCTAACATTACACAAGTGAAATATTTATCAATATTTTTTTAAAGTTTTTTTGTAGTTTTTAATGAAATATTAAGCAGTTTTATCGTGGCAAAAGAAATTAAATATTTAATAAGAATAGTACTGACTTCCGTTATTTTTATTTTTAAACAATGCTGCCAGATGAAATAGGTTAGTTAATCGATTTTAATACAAAAATAGAAAAAAGACAATAAAAAGTGATTCAGTCTTTTCTTCTTTAGGTAAGTTAAAGAAACTTCTTATTTAAACAGTGGTTCCCTCGTGACACCTTAACGTTTCAAAATAGTCGTAAAAATAAATTGACTGAATAGATTAATAAATCGATTTCACAATCGATTATCAATGTTTTATACAGGCCACAAAGCGGAAATGTCAACGTTAGTTTAAAAACTAAAAACGTCACTCAAATTATTTGTTACTTTTGTTCACAGAGTACCTTTTTATATAGGGAACGTTTGTTTGGCTCTAAAGCCCCATTTAAGCCACATTTACAGATAGCGCGCGAGTTGAATGCAGAGCTCAGGAATGCGATAGTGCTGTGACCTAATTACAATTAATGATGACAATATGTCGATAAATTTCAACATTGTTTTAAGTTTAACGTTTTAAGTTTAGAAAAAACAAGGTAATAATTATCACACATTTTTTATTATTTTACACATCAAAATCAATAAAAAAAATTATAATTTATGTAGCATCAGATCCTGAAGTGGCAGACTTGGTTGAATCGGTGTCACTATCCTCACCATCGCTGACCTGAATTACGAATCGATCTATGGTATCTTCCATTAATCCATCTCTTTGCCAATAATTTTCTTCCAAAATTGTGACGTGATCGTCGAAGCCACGCCAATCTTCCCCTGTGACCTGAGAGAGAGCCAGCTCCGTAACTTCTTTTAACCTTTTTAGGGAGAAATCAGAAGTAACATTGTGATGCCTTACTATTCTTTTTACTTTTGCCCAAGCCAACTCAATAGGGTTGAGGTCGCTCATGTACGGTGGTAGTCTTACTACGATATGGCCTTGACTTCTGATGAATTCATCAATTTTGAAAGATTTTTCCGTAGGTTTATGTAACTGAACCAAGTGAAAGAGCTGATCTTTTCTCATAGTAAGTGAAGCTTCGATATTGTTCTTGGTTAACCATTCCAACATTACTGATTTGGTGCTGGACTTTGTTGGGACTTTATTTTCTTGTACACTATGATACGGTGCGTTGTCCATCACAACAACGCTGGTTTGTGGTAGATTAGGGATTAACATATCAGTGGCCCACTTCTCAAAATTAACACTGTTCATCTGTCCGTGATAATCACCTGACGTAGTACCAGCCTTAAAAAGTAACTTTGCACCATTTAAAAACCCTCCTCTCGATCCTGCGTGGACAAGAATGAGCCTGTTCGTGGAGCTTGTATCCGTCAACACGGCGTCGATCATTTCATTTCTCCGGCATTTTTTAAATGTGAGGTTGTTGTCTACCCATGTTTCATCGAGAAAAAAATATTTCGATTTTCTTGCCTATATTGACGAATTTTCCGCAAATAAATTGACCGTGCATATGCGACAGCTGGCCTCTCCACCAAAATTCTACGTTTATTATGACATTTAAGCCATCTATATCCCATGTCTTTTAACAATTTTCTTAAACTCGTCACTCCCCATGGGAACTCGATTTTTTCTCGAATAGCTGCGAGGAGTTTAATGCAGGTCGGAACAATTTTTTTAGTTAAATAAAATTCTTCAATAATTCTGTGTATAACATCTCGATCAAAATCATCGACGTTTAAATTTGTCTTCTTGTTACACTGTCTTTTCTTTTTAGAAGGCGAACAAAGAGGCCCTTTTTTGGCTTCATTTTGAATTGCAGACAATGTTCTCTTCGAAAGTCCAGTGTAACGGCTTGCGCGATCGTAAGCATTATTTAATGTGAATGTTAAATTGTTGTTCTGCCTTTCTTTAACACACATGTCTAGAACATTTTTTGCCATTTCCCGTGCTTGGCGATGAATAAAAACTCGTTTTTTTGTAACAGAACTTGACGTACACGGATCAGACATAATTAAAAACAAAAACAACACGCGGCTGCAACTTTATATTAACACGATAACACAATAAGCGTATGATAGTTGTCAAGGACAGCACAGCACTACATTGCAGGCGCGCGAGACGCGGCGTGCGGACGGCGGGGGGAGATGCTCCCGCTCTTCACCTCAGGCCCCGACGGCATTCAACTCGCGCGCTATCTGTACATTCAGCCACTGCCACTGCCCCTCGCGCTGCCGGCAATACTTCCCTAAATACTGCCGTAGCAGGATCGCGGGAAGTGTGTATTCACACTCTGCCCAGCGTTGTTCTTGATACGGCAATTGCCGTAATATACGGCATTCAGGCATCTTAGGTAACAAAAATACGGTATACGGCAGCTATTTGATTACCGTATCAAAATATACGGTAGTTGTCTAAAGTAAAAAAAATATTTCGTATAATGGAACACACCAACTTGTGAACCATGAAAGTTAGAGAACAGGAGAATGATCACTACGTACTAAAGCATAGCCTGCCTGTCCTTGAAAATTGTAGAATTTATAGCCACGCTGTCGCGACGAAGTCGGTGAGTAGTGACTGTGAAGCTAGCTGTTTATGAGTACAAGTAGATGAAGTTAGTTGAATAATGTTCTAGTACCTGGTTGACCGAGCTTTGCTCGGTATTTTTCGCTCGATTTTTTTTAATTCGTGTGTTTTGGAAATTATATTTAGATACAAATTACATACTAATGAAATATAAATAATATTTTTTGATCTTAGCGACATAACAGAAAAAACGGAACTGGTTATTTGAATAAAAAATCATGAGTGCAATTATTTTAATTTAAATTTTCGTGTTTTTAAAAAATACTAAAAAAAGGGCTCGAAAAAATAGATTTTCTCAAAAACGAAAGGAACTTGAAAAAAATAATTAAAAAAGTCGGTCGGTCGGTCTGGGCTCGAACCGGGGTTTTACGATTCTGTGACCGCCCAATACCAATTAAGCTATTTATAACCATTAACAATTTGTCAAAATTTACCTTCTTATTCTAACGATATTGTAGCAGTTTTTCATTGCCTAAAAACACGGACAAAAAGACATTTTCTAAAAATAAATCCTAGCTAGATCGATTTTTTATCCCCGAAACTCTCTGGACACTAAATTTTATGAAAATCGTTGGAGCCGTTTCCGAGATCCCGATTATATATATATATATATATATATATATATATATATATATATATATATATATATATATATATATATATATATATATACAAGAATTGCTCGTTTAATAGTATAGGATAATGAATAATAATGTGAAAATTCTCCGCGACATTAATGAGAAAATTTTCATTCTCCGTAATTTTGTAATTTTTGACAAAAAGAAATATTAAAAAATGGAGAAATATTTTATTGTGCGTGGATGTACAAGTGGTTTAGCATCTGATCGGAAAAATAGACTGAAAGTGACTTTTATTGACCGAACTTAGCGATCGCAGCGTCTCACAGCGATCGCAGCGCCTCACTTACGGTGTCCATATTTATGGGACACTATTTTCTACGGCGATCGTTCTCCTGTTCTCTAACCTTCAGGACCATGGAGATCCGCATCGGTAACGGTAATTGTACAAAATTTTGAGTGCCAAACTAAATCTTCTAGTGATTCGTAAAATGAAAGATAAAAAACAGTACGACCCAAATGCGATAGAATCAGAAGTACTGAAAACTATTCTAAACCTATATGGTGAAGAATAAAATTAGTACAACTATAGTACACAATTATTTATTATATAAACAACGTGTATCTCACGTGCTTTTTTATTGTAACCTTCTAAACAAATATTTAGTACAATACGGCATTTTTCTTAATTTTCCCTAAAAATCCGGCAATTTTAGAGTTAGAATACGGCAACTCTAAATTTGTCAGGAACAACGCTGACTCTGCCCTACCACTCACGCTCACATCGCTTTCGGCTTTCGACTATGGCGGACGTCGAAATAATTACAGCGTCCGCGCTGTGTCTTCTTGCAATACAAAATTATGTTAATAATTTAAAAAGATATCAAGTTCAAAAGAAGATAGATAGATAGAAAATTTATTTGCTTAAAAACATGGTACATAGGATGATCAATGACGTGGAACTGACATGTTTTGCCATAATTGGCGTGCAAAAATGATATGAAATACAGCTAATTACACAAACCCAATGTTACGTTTTAAAATTATTGCATTTCTTAAAAGTTAGGTACAAACATTCTTTTTGAATTCAAATATTATGTACAATTAAATACTTATACAGATCCACTCTATTTGAATTCTTATACAGTAAATTGTTCATAAATTATTAATTGAATTATTATATTATTGTTACATAAATAATATTAAATATTATATGAGATTAGTTAAGCTATTATTATTTTATTAATTACACTACAGTATAAACTAATTCGTAATTTTAATTACAATAAAATTATAATTTAAAAATCTCAGGCTATTATGCAAATATTACCTTTTAACTTATTTTACATTTTAATTAATAAATAATCAATATGAGTTACTAATCGTTTTTAGAAATAAAATGTCAATGTTCATTAATTCCTTAAACTAAATTTTATATTAATATAATAAATTTGAGGAATTTATATTTAATTATGTACATAGGTACTATGTTAATTCAAAAAGAAAATTCGTATTCGTAGAAGATGATGAATTGTGGTTTTTATCGTTGAAATCCCATATAGTTTTTTCTGATTCCAGCAGTTCTAAAAACTTTATTGTATTTTCATTAATCCACTCGAAAAGCATTTTGGTAGATCGTATTTATTTAATAACAGGACGGCACGCGCGTCCGTTCATCCAGGCGCTTGTCGCGAAGTGAGCGATGGAGCTGAATGTGAACACTCACTGCCGCTCGCGCTGCCCGTCCTTTGACTTCCGCACGAAAAACCGACATTTCGGGCAGTGGCAGCGGCAGCGGCAGTGTCAGCGCGAGTAGCCCGTTTACATACTGCCCTGCTCACTGCCCTGCTCACTTCCCTGCCCAACAGGGCTGAATGTAAATGGGGCATAAGCTTGCTTTGTAGTGAATATTTTCTGTTGTTTTTCTGTGCTGTAATAATATTCCCATCTTTAACGACTCTGGCTACGTATAAAGGATTCTGACGCTTTCTTTTCTGATTTTACAAGAATACATGTGTAAAATGATAAATGATTTTCCCCAGCGCACACACAGTAATTTAACAAAAATATCTTTAGGTATTTATCAAATTAAGTGGGCTAAGTCCCATTATGGTGAACACATACAAGATGGAAGATATGAAATAGAAGTGTGTCTAGAAACGGACAGCAACCTACTAAGAGTATTGTCTTTGTTCGACCTCTTAATAGCCACCTAGAATGGTACTATCCAACCATTCTAGCTGGCTATTGAGAGGTCGACTAAAATCGAGACATATACTTAAGCTCAAAAACATATTTTACATATATTTTAGTTGACAGTCCTCTTAATGGTATAGAGATCATCAAACAGTATTATTTCAATTCTTTGGTAGGAAAAAGAACTGTAGGTTGCTGTTGTCATGTAATATCCATTATATGGTACCTAAGCTGGGCAAGGCGTCAACAGAATTTAATACCGCCTGCACCATTTTTAGACTATATTTTATTTGTTTATGATGAAGTGGACGATTAATAGGAAATCATTCAGTACATCTACCGCACTATCACGATTTACCGATGACGTTAATGGTAAACTAAACAATAAAAATTATGTCGTTGTATTGTTCATCGATTTCAAAAAAGCGTTCGACACGTTGGATCACAAAATGCTTCTTAAAGCAATGCAAGAGTGTGGGATTCGAGGCCCAATGAACAAATGGTTCCGCAATTACCTGAAGAATCGAAAAATACACACTATGATCAACGGAAAGACTGGGGAAGAAGCCGACGTAACATTGGGTGTGCCAACCGGCTCCGTATTCGGACCTGTTGGGTACATCATGCACGTGAATAGCATTGATAACGTTGTACAACATTGTTCCACATATATGTACGCCGATGACACGTGCCTGATGTACGCTGACAGGGATGTTAAAATTATTGAGGAGAGGTTGCAGGATGACTTCATTAATATTCTAAAATGGGCACATGACAACGGCATTATACTTAACGTAACCAAAACAAAGTGTATGCTTCTACACTCTCCTTATATGAGAAAACCTAGTGAGGAAATTAACATCATTGGTCATTCGTACGAGTGCTTACATAATAAACTGGAACAATGCGAATGTAAAACCATAGAATTTGTGAATAGTTATAAGTACTTAGGGCTAACAATAGACTGTTGTTTTAGTTGGAAATTACATATTGACATTGTCTGTGATAGGTTAAGATCCATATTATCTAGGCTTAATAACTTAAAACTTACAGTAAGCAGGTCAATTTTATATATGCTTTACTATGCACTAGCTGATTCAGCCCTGAGTTATGGACTAATTGCATATGGACGTACTTTTCAAACGTATACAGATAAAATTCTTAAGTTGCAAATTAGATTAATAAAATTGTTTATTGATGAAAAAACAAAGAAAAAATATAACATAGACGGAAATTATAATAATTTATTTAAAAATTTTAGAATATTACCTGTGCATGTAAAACTTAAGTACTTAATTGCAATAGATCAATTTAAATCTCTAGAGTTTAAAACATTTCGAACGTTTAACAAAAATATTAGAATTACTTCGCGATAGAAATACGTTGAGAATAGAGTTAATAATTATTACGGCAAGAGGACGAGAAAATATCTAGTACCACGTATTTTCAATGAGATATTTTCTGAAAACGAATGCGGTAATAAAGAAATATTTAAAAAGAAGTTAAAAGCGTGGTTGCTGGATAATTATATGTATAATAATTAATATTGTCTTAAAGTTATAGTTCTAAATTAATTTGTTATTTTTAATGTGTTTAATTTAAAAGATTTAAAATAATTTTTAATTATTTTAAATCTTTTAAAATAGTGTAAATTTAATTTTCCCACTTTTAAGTTTTTAAGGATTACATTTGAAATTACAGTTTATGTGTATTTTAGATTCTTAAGGACAGTAGGTATATAAAATGTAAGAGGGTGATGTATTCGCCAACAAACTGCCCTGCAGTTTGGCGAAAGTTGTATAAAGAATAACCGACTGTATTTTTGTGTAATAAATAAATAAAAAAAAAATATTAAAAGAGAAAATGTTTTTAATTCATCTTCCTTCTGCTTTTTTATAATTATTTCAAACTTCTAGAATTTAGTTGGACGCGGTCTGATCTTCTATTTGTGAATGTCCTACAATACATAAAATTATGGTGAAGTCTAGTTTACAATAAAGTCTAATAATTATTTTCTTAAAGTGTAATGTGAGAATGTATGAGAAAGTATGAGAATAACATTGTATGCATAGCATAAGCAAAATAACAACCTAATTTTTTCTATCATGAAGCACTCGCTAATATTTTAGTTTTTTTAAAATGCCAAAATTTTCCAAAAATAAAATAAAAAAATAATTACTTTTTAAAAAAATAAAAAATAAATAAAATTATTGATATATAAATAAAATAATACAGTAATTGTAACATCAGGCCCAGCTTTCTATGAACTTTCGCCGTCTCCTTTAAGAAATAAAAGATCTGACTTCAATATACCTATATACTTATGAATAAAAGGTAAGCAATCTTTAACAGTTGAAAAGTAAAGTTTATCAAAAATTTGTTAATCAATACTTCTTGCTTTGATAATATGTCCTGAGAAATGAAAGTCAGTCTAGAGTGTCATCATTTAAGGCGCTACTAAGGTAGTTGCATGTCGTTCTACATGAGTCGGTGTGAGATTGTATGTTTAAGTAAATATTATTCACCACCGTAACAAGTATGTGTTCATAGAATTATAATTAAAATCACCAATACAACCCTCTAAGTTCCCATAACTCCTTTGAAGGAGTTTTTCTGGAAATAGCCATACAATGGAATTATACGAACGTAGAGGGATTATGACTATAATTCAGTAAATACGTACTCGTTACGGTCGCGAATAATATTAATTTCAACATACAACCTGACACTGACGTGCAAATTGCAAAAAACGAAGAAAAATTTGAATTTCACGGGCTACCCTGGCGCTTTCACCTTAAGGCTTCCGTCTAGCTTTGCTGTTTTACATTCCCAGCCATTAGAGGGGGCGCTCTACCCCGTGCATAAATACGTTCGAGATCGCAGGTGAAGGTGCTCTACTTCATTAAATATATAACTTATTAATTTTTTTTTCCAAAAATATTCATTTTACTTTTGTCGTGGTAGTTTAATTTTTTACCCTTTTATATTTCATAAATGTCGTTTTTAGTAATATTTATACGGGATGTAGGTTTAAAAAGGGTATATACAACCGAAGGATAATAAAAACTGCCTCTTCATTCATTTCGCCTCTACCTTGTACATTTTGTACTTTACTACTACTTTTACTACTATTTTTAATGACACAAGGATATTTCTTCTTTTTCCTATCCATCTTTTTCCGCTTATTTATTTGGTAATAAATTATATATAAAACTTAAAATATATAAAACATATTAAAGTCCAAGTCAATTAATCTAATACTAATATAAACATTAAGAACTAATATGACAATTAAATAAAAATAATACATATTTAAGTAGAGCAACTTTCACGATATGCTCCGCTCCGTCCATAAGAGCTGCGCGAGGGAAAGAGATTAAACGTGCGAGCGAGAGGTAAAGTAACGTTGAGCAACACTGCACACGTCTGAACGCCGAGAAATCCCAGCGGAACTGAGAGAATTTTCAGGCGTTTCTGGTTTATAAATGGCATATAGGTAAAAAGTACGAAAATATATACTTTTTTAATTTTATTTATATCTAACTCACTTGAAAATACTTCTATTTTATGTAGTTTTAAGTACGACGTTGCTACATTTATACTTTTAATAGAAAAAAAGTTTCTATCAAGAAATTCTCAGTAACTGCCCGGAGTCGGAAGTTGGCGGTGTCTCACCCTCGTGCCTCGGAAAGCACGTAAAGCCGTTGGTCCTGCGTCTGATCTCTCTCCGGTCGTGTCGGTTTACCGGCCCATCGGATTACGAGAGTGAGGGAACAGAGAGTGCACCTGTGAAAAGAACATGATGGTTCTACGTAGCATCACTAAGATCCTTTACCCATCTGAGTCAATCATAAGGAAGGTGACATCATCGCAGTCACCTTAGTCTTCATCCTCCGTCAAACGAAATTCTATAAATACTAAGGAAGTAGGTACTTACCAGTAATTAAAACGAACTGAAACTAGCGGATTACGGCGCGCCCGGAAAACTCCGAGGAGTGCCATCAGTTAAAAATTTCAACTTAAGATTTCACACTCACGATCAGTTTTTGGATTTACGTCAGTTCGACTGAGCAGTTTCAACTGACAGTGGGACCGAAAAAATCCGTGGGCTGTCGTCAGTTGAATATTTCAACTTAAGATCACACTCACGGTCAGTTTTTTGGATGTACGTCAGTTCAACTGATCATTTTAAGTGACCGTGTGTGGCATCCATTAACGATCAACCTACAACAACATTCGATTAGGTAACATATTCTAAAAACTAAAAACTTGAAACCAATAAAAACTGCAGATTTTGTTTGGAATTAAGTTATATTTATATCTATATTTTTAATTACAATTATTTGTAAAGGAAAATAATTTGGATAAAAATCTGCATGTCTGAGAAATTCGCACGTTAATTAGATCCGCTTTATGGACTCTTCTTATTTTATCCACTCAATGAAAGCTTCTAATCATGCGCGCAGCAGTCGGATATTCAAGGGCATTATTATAATTGTTATTGATTTCTGTAAATCATCTACAAGCGCTATATTTGTTTCTCATTTTGCTTATATAATTTTTTTTTATTGTTGTATATTAAAACACATTAACACTACTTAATATTTAATTGCGTAATATAGTATGCCTCAGGATTTTCTTATGTTTTTTTATTAAAACCTTGTTGCTTCTCAATGATAAGAGCAAATGAGCCAGTGTAACCGTCCCTATTTAGAGTTCGCAGAGAATTTGTCTTAATCGTTACGCATGGCAGGCTGGATCTCAGTGCAAGGCGTTTCGTAGCTTTAACGCTCATCTGCTATAGCTTCCTATCGCCGATCATACCACCATCAAGCGAAAGCAAATTGATTTATCTGGCATTTCCCATAGTCACCTTTTACAACATCCATGAGACGAATAACAAAACGAAGAAATTAATTCTACTACGTCATCACAACACAGCTTATTAAATTCTAAAATATTATTAGTCGCAAAATTTCCTATTTTAGATTATTTTGAGTGTCACGAACCAATATACTAAAAGGAATTTAACTGATAATGTATTCCACATAACATTTTTCTAGTAGGTATTTAATTCAAACCCCATGTATTTTTTATCATGTATGCACCTTTTTCACCAATCATGATGGCCGGAGCGTTTGTGTGCGCCGCAGTTGTTTTTGGTATTACACTACTATCGATGACTCGGAGGTTTTTAATCCCGTATACCTTCAGTTCCGGGTCCACCACTGCACGTGGATCTGATGCCGGTCCCATTTTGCATGATGATATTTGATGATGTAGCGTCGCCGTCATTGTCCGTATCGCGCACTCCCAGTAAGCATCACTATCAAACACAGGTTGCTTACAATTTGGAAACTTTTTTGTCGATAATTTAGCCCCGTATTTTTGAAAAGGAGGCGTATCTATCAGTTTTTGTATATATCTTATGGAAGCTACTAATGTAGCTATGTCCTTTGGATGCTGTAAATAGTTACCATACAAAGCTGGTTGCTCAAACGGATTCTTTGACTTTAGTTTCAAATAACCTCTTGACTTTGGATGTAATAACATCGGGATGACTGTGAAGCTTTCGTATTTTTCAATGGGCTTATAAACATCATTGTAAAGCCAATCTGTCAGTTGCAGTCCCTTTGCAACGAACTTTCCATTATCAGTTGCGATGGAGGCGCAAGCTCCTATAATTTCAATGTCAGGGTAGTCACCAACTTCTTCAGAGATATTTGTTTTTATATAACCCAGAGTTTCTACACCAGCGAGTGACGTTATCGGACCGTCGCCGAATTGCATTAATGATAGTGCGTTCTGGATGGTTGCTATATTTTTCTCAGTGATAGTCAATCTGGTAGAGTTCAAAGTGAATGCTAGACCGGGAAAGGATATGTGATCATATAAGGTTTTTCCCACCTTTAAATTATGTATTACCGGTATGCCTAAAGATTCTAAATGGCTTTTGGGTCCCACGCCAGATAGCATTAATAAATGGGGCGATTCTATTGGACCTGCTGATAGGATGACTTCTTTTTTAGCTTTTATTTGATACAAGCGTCCATCTTTGTGAAATTCTACTCCGTATGCAGTCTTTGTAGTAGGATTTATTAAGATTTTTGTGACCCTACTCTTCGATAGAATGTGCAGGTTTTGTCGGTTCTTGTGTTTATGAAGGAAAGCTTTCGCGCTGCTCATCCGAACTCCATGGTTTATTGTAGCCTGAATATAGCTAAATCCAAATCCATCGGGGCTGTTGTAGTCGACTTTTCTGTGTCCTAATAATTTCGCTGCGTCTAAGAGTGCTTTTGATAGCTTAGACCTAAAATAAATTTTTATTACTTAAATATATTTATTCTTTTTTTTACAGCCCATAGCTGAGACATTGGCCTTTCTCATTATAGGAAGGATAACTCTTAGTCGCTTTGCTTTGCTGGCAATTTGGCGATTGCAGTATTATTTCTGTCACTGCATCCCGTCATACACATATAGACATATATGAAATGATTTGTAAAGCAATCTATCGGAGCTTTTTCCTACAGTCGCCTCGTACTACGTACGTCGTATGACGTAATCGAATTATGAATTCTCTTATACCGCCACCACACAGTTACATTGTTATTCACATAATATGTTTTAATATAAATATTTCTTAAATGCACATGTAAAACAATATTTACCTAAAGGGAACGTCCTCTACCGTAAGTTCGCCGTCTCTTCCATGCCAGGGAGCGTCGGATAGACCTTTGAGATTTGCTCGTTCCGATTTAATATAGAAGGGCAATATCTCTTTATACGACCTGTAAAATATTAATTTTATTTTAACCATTTATTAATTTATTAATAAATTTTAATTATAAGAAAGAGAACAAGCGCAGGAACAACAGCTTTACGTGCTTTTCGAGGCACCAACTTCCTGACTCCGGGCTGCTACTGAGAATTTCTTGACAGAAAAACTGAATACTTTTTTTATTGGCCTGACGAGGGATTCGAACCCAAGACTTCATGATTAGCAGTCACGTTTACGACCACTAGACCAACGAGGCAGTACCCAGAAAATGTACAAAGTTTGTCTATCGCTAAATTTTAAAACTTTATTAACACTTCAATCACCATAAAAATCCCATGCAGTCGCATGCGTTTGTCAAATCCCGAGCGGTCGCATGCGGCCGCACCCACCCACAGCACTTTCAACCATTAAAACTTATATTTAGAGACTACTTTTCTACGAAGAATTTTGGCATTATGAAATCTATACAAAATTCTCTATCCTGTGGTCTAAACAAAAGTCAGGCTTTACTTCATTACAAAGAGATTTTATTGTATTTTGATAAAAAGAAACGAACATACCAAGCGGATATCGCCAGCGTGAAAATCACAATTATTTCTATATATCACTCGAAATTAATTACTTAAAAAGATAAATGATATTCACAAAAAACATTCATTACAATTTTATGTATACTGCAATGCACTATACTAAAACACTAGAAATATCCAATAATTAACACAGTAGCATTCACACGAAAATGGCGTACGAAATGAACGTAGCTTATAAATAAATATCCATAGACTTACTGACTTTTTATTCCACTAGGGGATAGAAAATTTCATATTGCCAAACCTATATAATGCCAAACTGATTATATAATGCCAAACTTCTTTATAGAAAAATAGTCTCTAAACATATGTTTTTATGGGATAAAGTGCTGTGGGTGGGTGCGGTAACATTTGACCTCTTGAATTTTGATGGAATATCGAAGCGGTCAAATTTGGACCCTTGCAGTTTGAGGGGATAAAACATGTATAAAAACGGAAGTAACTTCTGAAATGAGGTGATCGCTACCAAAACTGTTTATAAACCTAAAATGCCTTTTGTAATAATTACCTATATCTACAACTCAATCCATAATAGAAGTATTTTCGGAACCAGTGGTATGTTAAAAAATGAAATTCAAAACTCTTAAGGCCTTTTAAGTATTTATAGGAAGGGGTCGGTTCGACCGGGGAAGGACCACACAATCACAGATTACCAGCGTAAAACAGCAACTTAAGCTGCTGTGTGTCGTACGGTGAGCGGATTTCATTTAGTCCGCAAGACATGACAATATATCTGCATTTGGATTTTTAATCGAGGATAGTTGTAAATGGATGGATGTTTATGGGCCACAGCAGCCAATTAATTAGGTGGATTGTGTACTCATTTGTCACCTTAATCTATAAAAAATGTATTTATATTAATTAATGTTCTATATTACAGGTACATACTGTTTGATGGGGCTTTAGTAAGTTACAATGTCAGAAATAACAAATATAATTTTTTAACTTAGTTCCAAAAACAGGAAGTTACTACTTATGTTTGAAGCGTATGCTTGTTGTTGTATGTTCCGCTATGCTAAACCGATTTTAACGATTCTTCTTTAATTAAATAAGTATTACTTGAGGGGTGGTCCCATATAAAAAGATTGGAAAAATAGGGGACAGAGTTTTTAATGTTTAGACGACATTCTAGGTGTTACGTTGAACTAATCCGAGTAGTATATCCTCCACGCAAAACAATTCTGGATGTTTGTTTTTTTGCATTTCATGTATGTAAACTATTATTCGTGGTAGAGCCACGCTGCAGTTATATTGTGGTTGTAGCACGAATGGGTCGGCTCGACCGGGGGCGGACACCAGCGTAACAGAATACCAGCGTAAAATAGTAGCTTAATACCGCTGTGTTTCGTATGGTGAGTGTAGAGAACCGAAGACCCGTTTTAATGGAATCGAGGCTCCTCTCTATCTTAGTCCTCAAGGGTGACAGCGCATCTGCATTTTGATTCTTAATCGAGGGTAAATATAAATGTCTATGAGCCACTGCTGGCCGTATGAGGACGCTTAAGGTCGCTCAGCGAGCTATGGAGAGGGCTATGCTCGGAGTTTCTCTGCGTGATAGACTCAGAAATGAGGATATCCGCAGTAAAACCAGAGTGACCGACATAGCCCAACGGATTAGTAAGCTGAAGTGGCAATGGGCCGGCCATATAGCTCGAAGAACCGATAACCGATGGGGAAGAAAGGTTCTCGAGTGGCAGCCTCGTACCGGTAGGCGTAGTGTAGGGCGACCCCCCACTAGATGGAGTGACGACCTGGTAAGACATGCAGGAAGTCGATGGATGCAGGTGGCTCAGGACCGTGCTTTGTGGCATTACTTGGGGGAGGCCTATGTTCAGCAGTGGACTTGTGAAAGGCTGTAATGATGATGATGATGATGATGAGCCACAGCATTCACTTACCATCAGGTGGACTGTGTGCTCGTTTGTCACCCTTATCTTATAAAAAAAAACTGTCTCCTCCTTGCCTAAACGTTAGACTTTTCTGATATGATCAAGTTTTACAAAGAATTGTTATCTTATTTTATAGTGAATTATATAATTATTTGAAATTTAATTCAATTTTCGTCAATTTCACTAAATAAAGACTTCATCTTTCTAAATCCGTAATTTTCTGCAAATAATCTGCCCAAATCGTTACGATATCGCCCTTGAAAAAACCCTAAAACTTGAAGTTTTCGACGTAAATCGCATATCGCCCTCTTAATTCTTTCATGCTACATGCTTTATTTCCGCCATAGGTCATCCAGCCGGTCGGTGGATCTTACTGAATTGAACTGATCCCTTTATTATCAATATTCGGTTTGCTTAGTCCAAGGAGTAAAATAATTTGCCGGCGTCTGTCTTTCTGTTCAAATATAATCTAGGCGTCTTCAAGGCAAGTTATACCATCTAGCTTGATCAGCACTCACCACCAGATGGGATTGTGTTCAAACACTGGTTTAAAATAAGTCAGAAAAAAACATAAATCGCATCTAAAATTCATTCTTATGAAGAAGGGAGTATTATAAATTTGACAATATTTGTAATTTTATAAGGTTAAATTATTTATGTTGGGAGAAAGATTGTCTGCTTGTGAAATTCTTTCCGCTTCTTCTCACAACGTTTCCCGTAGTAGGAACTTATCGACGGCTCCATGGTGCAGTGACTTTTCGGGGGAATCCCGCACGGAATAAGCATTTGTATATGGCCTACAAGTAATTGTTCCGGGTCTTGATGTTTGTCCTTGTGAAATTTGACAATATTTGTAATTTTATAAGGTTAAATTATTTATGTTGGGAGAAAGATTGTCTGCTTGTGAAATTCTTTCCGCTTCTTCTCACAACGTTTCCCGTAGTAGGAACTTATCGACGGCTCCATGGTGCAGTGACTTTTCGGGGGAATCCCGCACGGAATAAGCATTTGTATATGGCCTACAAGTAATTGTTCCGGGTCTTGATGTTTGTCCTTGTGAATTTTATGTTTCTAAACTGCGTCCACGATACAGGAGAAAATTCTAGTGTGGAGGTAATGCTTAAAAAAAAGAGAAAGAAATAAGGGACGGAGCGACGTAGCTTTCTTAAATTTCGAAAAATGATTTGTAAAGGTCAATTTAAAATAGAAATATATTGACTTTGCGTTTAAGTCCAGTCCAGCTATCTAGTGGCCGTTTGACTATTAAAAAATATTGCTGATAGCCTATTTCTATTATAACTTCGTTTGCTCTTTTCTAACGGTTTATACATACCAGCCATAATTGCCGGCTGCAGCAATCCTGTCCCAGTCTTCGGGTAATCCTCGACTGTAGATCATGTAGTTGACTACACTAGTGCCACCGACCGCCTTACCCCTTGGCCAATGACACCTTTCATTTTTCATACCTGAAAAATGATACGAGGTGCGTGATTTAGTAACTTGCTAATAATTAATTAAACCAGTTTTTTCGCGCGGCTTTGCTCTCGTCTTGACTTCGTTTGACCAACAACATTAGTAGTGTTATATACCAGTATTCAGAATCTGCTAAGAGTCAGTTCACGCTAAGACGTGACGCGACGTGACGCGTGATACAAAATATAACTTTATTAACTACACAAAACATACAGCTAAAGATGGCTCAGCGCGACGCCGTGAAGTGCAGAAAGCCGTCATGGCGACTTATCTTGTTTCTACTATTTTCGCGCTGCGCAGCGCGGTGTCTCATTGCGCAGCGAGGCGTCGCGCTGCCAGCGACTTGACGATGCGCCTCGCGATGTCGCGATGCGTCTCGCGGCGGCGCGCTGCTTGGTGTGAAAAGTGATCTCTTCAAGCATCGTCATGTCGCGTCGCGTCGCGTCTCTGTGTGAACTGATCCTAATTGTCTTTCAGTGTGCATTATATGTTCACTTCGTAATTTTTTTACAGTTTAAATAATAGATTATTCGAGAGCGCCACCTACAGAATCTAGATTTTGTGGTTTTCTTTTGGACTAAACTAACATATATGTATATTTCGATTATTAGTAATTTTTTCCCATACCATACATAAAGAATTTGGTAATACTACAGTGATACTACCATCACTTCGACAAAAATATTATGGTGTGAACATGACAACAATATTAATCGAAAAGTCAATAAGTTTACTTTTAAAATACAGTAAAACCTGGGTAAGTGAGAACTGGATACGTGAGAAAACTCTATAAGTGAGAGTAATAGCCAGGACCAGTCATTTTAAGCTCCCAAAACCTCTATTAGCGAGAAACAGAAACCTCTGTAAGAGAGAGACCTTTTTCCCTTATGGATCTCCGTAAGTGAGACTGCTTCTTATCTATACCTCTATAAGCGACAGTCGAGCTTTATTTATTTATATTATTTAGGAGGAACTATAGCTACAATAAAAATACATACATAAAAGATACACACATATAGTTGCCGACACGAGTGGTGAGCACAGATAAACTGTGGTGGGAGGTAGGTACACTGTCGGGCAAAATTATTGGGTAAGTACCTTTATTATTTCAATTCGTAATTGAATATTTTCGCCGACTTTTATGAAAATGTTTACTCGAACACATCAACTTTTACTTTGATACAGTAATGTTGCAGATAATCGTGTCCGTTATTTATTATCTACTATAAGGTATTTAATGTATACCTGGTGGTTAGAATTCATTATTTCATTAAGAAGAAGGAAGAGGTGATATGCCTTCCATAAAATCTGGTGTTGCGGTGCGCCGTACAGTTGCTACTGAAACATTAGTCGCCTCAGCAGTCTGTTTATATACGTCTATGATGTTTTTTGCGGTACCTAATTTTTTCATGTAACTAAGCACTGAATAGACAATTTGTCGGATTGTCTATTTAACACCGAATTCTTCCTTCTCTGCATATTTAGACCAAAATCTGAACACTCAAATTATAACAACAAAAATAATTAAAAACAAGAAATAACAAAAACAATTAATAACAAGGAATTCACAAACAACAATTAACAACGAGGTAACAAAAACAATTAACGAAAATAAACTTCTAAAATTATTGCTCTGAAGTGTACGAAAGCCGAATAATACGTTCGAAACCAATAGACGACGAGAATCGAGCGATAAACCAATCACGTTGAACGTCAGCGTGGTCAACGTCGTATCGACCAATAAAAAGTGTGCTCACGACTTATGTCGGCAATTATACAGTAAGAAATGACAAAACAAATTACAAATTTAACATCTGCTATTTTATGACTCATTCGTAACTTTCGTGAAACTTCCTACCATTGTTTTTGTATTGTTTTCTCGTCAATATTGTACCTACAATACCCGGCAATAAATATTGCACATCGACCTTTGGAAAGAGACAATCTGCTAAATTCTTAATTATAAAGTGCGCGCGTGCGTGCGTGCGTGTGTGTGTATGTGTGTGTGCGTGTGCCTGTGTGTGTGTGCTTGTGAGTGTGCGTGTGTGTGTGTGTGTGCGTGTGTGAGCGTGTGTGTGCGTGTGTGTGTGCGCGTGTGTGTGTGTGTGTGTGCGTGTGCGTGTGCGTGCATGCGGTGCGTGCGTGCGCGTGCGTGTGTGTGTGTGTGTATGTATGTATGTAAACCTCTCATAACTTTTGAATGGCTTGACCGATTTAAATGAACTAAGCTGATTTCCAAAGTGTTTCATGAAACATAAATGTCCTATGAATTTTGACTAATTCGCACCAGTAAGTTTTGAGAAATCCCAAAAATAAAAATTTTGAAAAACTGTTTTTTTGGAATAATTTTAAACGGCTTTACAAATTCCAAAAACTATTGTCCGTTCATCGTACCTTGACGCGTAATCCGATTGGCAGCACTGTAATTTACAGTGTTGCATGTTTCAATGTGAATAGCGTTCCCAAAATGTAGGGAAAGGCTTTATGGATATGGATATGGTGCTGATGACTATACTTATGTGACTTTTTAAGTGTCATAGTGTACTCTCTGAAACAGTTCATATATCAATAGGAATTTATTAAGAGAGGGTTAAAAAGAATAATTTTATATAATTATGATCAATAAGGTGTAAAGGAATAATATCTTCTTCAATGTTACTTGAATACTCACTGTCGCTGTCACTTTCGTCACTGTCAATGCCAACCCATAATAAAAAAACGATCACTTCCTTCAACTATTATTTTATTTTCCACTATGTACTCATCTTCAATTTTTATATCACGTGAGCACTCTTTTTTCCAAAGCTCTTCGCTTATTGAGCTTAACGTTTCTTTTATAAGGGATCCCAATTGATCACCTCTCTGGCCCCCATTTTTCTTTTCGAACCGTCTCATCATAACACTTCATATTCGGTCAATTGGATTTAAATCCGCGAGATATTGGGGTAGTCGCAAAATATTATGACCATGTAATTTTATTAATTCGTTAGCTTTATGGCTCTGGTTTATTTTTTATATATTTTTCGGTCAAAATCAGTTGATTCGTTCGTGAGATTCGTGAACGAAAAATTAAAAAAAATGTTTTTTTTTAATTACTCCGATATTTCGATATTATTGATGATTCCGATATTAAACGTCGTAATTTGGTGAAATTTGGAGCGCTTTTTATTTGAAGTTAGCGGGAAGTTCCGGGGATGGCCTGCAGGGTCAACCAATTTTTTGACTTGATTGTCATTATTAAGCCTAGGTACTTTCGTTTATTACCAACCTCCACAGAGTGCACAAAAGCATTTTTGGATATTGGCATGCAAACAGTTGTACGAGGTTTTTTGTACAGAACTAATGAACTTACATTAATTTAATTTTGAATAGATTCTTAAAATTGCTTTGCAATTATCTGAGAGCTAATTCATGATATTGGTAGCTGCTATAAGACAAGTGTCGTCAGCGAATTTACACAATTCCTAGTGTTTTGAAGGTTTTTACTATTACTTGCGTCGCTTACGGATGTAATGTAATGGAGTGGTCTGAGTACGGATCCTAGTGCCGTGCAGTCTGAGACTAATTTTTGTTTTCATAGTATCTCTAACCTTGAGTACGTTTAACCAGTTCTGAAAAAAGTAAACCAATGGTGTATACACCACCATTGGTCAAAAACTATCTAAAAGAATGACATTTTAAGCACGACCGAAGTAAGGACCTTATGTTACCCGTACATGGCTAAACAGACTTCTATCCACCATTTGTTAGTTAGAGCTATGTGCTATACTATTCAACTAAAACAAAATTATAGAAAGTTATTAATAAGCCAAATGCTTAGCCACTGTCCAACCATGGTTACAAAGCAAAATTCTTTTATGTTGATTTACTATTAATTTTTTTTCAATTTCTATTGTTACGAAATATTGTTCTAACACTAAATGACCCCTCCTTCTTTTATTTTAATTTTAATAATAACTAACTAACCCATGCAAACGCCTGGTTGGTGTTCCATCAAATAAGGCCATACATAATCGGTTTGTTGGAAGAGAGGAGCAAGCGCCGGTATTCCGGTAAACAGCGATTCTCCTTTACCAGCCTCCAAGAGAAGAACCGAAGCTTTACGTCCTTCACTAAGTCGTGATGCTAGCACGCTCCCTGCGGACCCTGCACCAACTACGATAAAGTCGTATTCTACAAGAGGTCCTTTAAATCCTGGAACATTTAGAATAAAATATGTTATAAAAAATCAAGAAGTCAAGCGCGATTATATAATACACTTTTCTTTCTTCGTTTTTACCAGCCTGTAAAAGTCCACTACTGGTTTATTTGCCACACTTCGCTGTTTCCCGTCGCCGGTCTCAGTAGTATTTTATGTCTGACGTCACGAGATTTTTTATTTGTTTACCGCCATTTATCGGAAGACCTAATTAAAGGTGCTCGTTAAAATACGCAGCAAGCTAAAGTTGCATAAAACTATAATCATGTAACGCCATCTATTATGTATTCTTAAAACTCTGCAAATTGTCATAGAGCTATTTTGTTCCTTAAAGAATTAAAAGATGTCGTTGGTGCGTAGTAACACTTATATTAACCTTAATTCTATTGAAATGACGTCGAAATTAAAAAATGGGATAATTATACGCTGTGTTAATAAAATAAAGCAGATCAAAACAGATAACACATAGAATCACTGATACGAGTAGATGTCTGCCGGAGCTGTAAAGTATGCTTTATGATTATGCTTATGTTTGGTGATGTGTAACGTTTATCTCACAATTATGACGGTAATTGGGAGTACTACGCTCGAAGTTATTGAGGAGTATGTTTATCTGGGACAAATAGGTCCGACCATAGACCAAGTCCAACTTCGACCGAGAGCAATGTTGCCAACCCGAATTTTAGAAAATTAGTAGATTATGTGCCAGATGTTGGTAGAAGTTGGTAGAATGTAAAATTCATAATTGGTAGATCTACCACCTCAATTTAGAAGATTTTTTAAGATTAAAAATGAATGAACTGCTCTTAAAATGTTTAGTTTTTAAAACCATACATATTTTTATTGGAAAATTTTTAATGTTCTGCGCTAGGCTGCCCGTTGTTTGCTATGAATCTTTTAGAACGCTACAATCCCTCTAGAAAAAGGTTTTCATATTATTAATCAATCTCTCAACGTTAGCGCTACTATGTGGAAGTGCGATTAATTTTGTCACGAATTCGCATAGCAGGGGAAATATTGGAGACTGATCTCCTTTTTTAATGGATGAAACGTGCTTCCAGATTTCTTTAGGTGTAGGATCCACATTTTTGTTGTAAAATGAAATGTCGTGTTCTTAATAATCTCCACTCTCGGTCCAATTTGTTCATATTTTCTGAGCGTAGTCCTAAAAATAAATTTGTAGCGTAAATAAAAAAAATATTCTAGAGTGGACAACATTAATAATTAATTATGTTTAACTTGCCTGGAAACTGAACTCCTAAATGAGCAATAGTTGTGACTGTCTATTTTTCAATAATATGTTTAGGATTCATAAATTTAAGACATTTTAATCTTTAATGATTTCTTATATTTACGCGAACACTACACATGATTAAAACTACTTTTACGGATTTTATCGCGTTTATTTTTACTTTTTATTTTTAATTCCCGACGTTTCGGGCGCTTTCCAGCACCCATGGTCACGGGGGACTGAGATGACTGACGTCCTGATGTCATTGTTAAACCCGGAGTACCTTCAGCTTTTTTATTTTTATTTTGCTTTTTTATTTTGCATAGATCGGACCATAAACAATAATTAAAAAAGCTGAAGGTACTCCGGGTTTAACAATGACATCAGGACGTCAGTCATCTCAGTCCCCCGTGACCATGGGTGCTGGAAAGCGCCCGAAACGTCGGGAATTAAAAATAAAAAGTAAAAATAAACGCGATAAAATCCGTAAAAGTAGTTTTAATCATTTTAATCTTTGCTTTGATTCAAAACAAAAACGCTGCTTTATTTGTTTTACTATCCTCTCCATATAAAAGAGAATGCCTTTTTCTTTAATCTGTACTATTTCCATTTCATTCATTCTAGCCACAAAGTATTGTTTCAATAACAGGGAAATAACATTGCCACCAAGGTATATTTCTTCAATTGGTACATGGTTTTGTTTATTTTCATATTCTAAATTCAAAATTTTGTTCTCTAAATCCAAGTTAAGATCCTTGCTACTGTTTTTTTCATCTTCAGTCAGCTGCAATAATTCTGGTTTAATAAAACATACCAAGAGAGTTTTGTATGTTGTAAAAATCTGTTCGTATAACAAATAAAGTTTAGGACTTTCTTTATTAATGTCATGGAAATAGAGCAACACATAATTCAAAAAATTTAAGTATAGCTCTGTTGAAGGATCCATGGACTTCACATGGATTGTCTGAGCTGCAAGTAGCCTGTCATTCAAAACAGCATTTTGGAAGTATAACTTTAAAGCTGGAAGCTGTTCTAAAAGCCGTTTGACCACAGGACGTAGAGACAGCCATCTTGTTTGAGCTGTGTGTAGAAGTTTGTGGGGTTTATATCCAGAAAGGACTGGAATTCTTTATAGTCACCCAGACGTTTTGGGCTTCGTTTATAGCCTGGACTGGTACTGTATGCTGGACCGCTTGACGCATAGTCGTATGTCTCACGCAACACATCACCACGTAGCTCGTCGATATAAAAATAATTCAAAGTGGTGATATGTCAAACTAATTAATAAAATATGTAGTTTTTAAGTCTAGGGTGGTAGATAGGTAGACTGAAGTGAAAATTGGTAGATCTACCAAAAAGTTGATAGATATGACATTACTAACCGAGAGGTCAATCGACGGATTCGCTCAGCTGGACAGCGTTTGGGAGATTAGGCCACATCTTTTCGTCAGACATATTTCGAAACTACAAGATAATATTGTACAACTAGTGCGTGTTGACAGTGATAAATTATGAGTCTGTGACGTGAGATGTAGTGACGACCTGGTAAGACATGTCATAATTCATGGATGCAGGTGGGTCAGCATGGTGCTTTGTGGCTATCCTAATGGGAAGCCTATGTTCAGCAGTGGACTTGTGAAGGGTTGTAAAGATGATTATTGTTTTTGGTTTCGTGTATGTTTCATTAGCCACATAAACGGAATCAACTTGGAAACATACTTGGAAATATTTGGGTAGTCTTTTTTTTCAAGTTACGATATGTATGAAATGCGTTTTGAATATATAAATTGGAAATAATTTTTATAATTTAAAGAAGATACTCGTTAAAAAAATATTAATGACTTGTTTAGTTATTGGTAATTAAACAACATTCCTAGTTGTATAGTCGCCTCTTACTTCCACCCCCTGCCGGAAGTGCTTAGTTTTTTTCATAAATTTTAAAAAATCTCATTTTGAGGTTACGTTCTCGTAATGTTTTTGACTATAAACCTGATTTATGGGGGGAGAGAGTTAGGGGAGAGAAGTCCCACGCCACTCAACAAACGCTACGCGGGGCTGCTACTTCTAAGTGGTTTATAAAAAAGTAACCATGAAGGGGATAGCGGGGTCTATTCGCTCGCTTCGCTCGCTCACTCGACTCCGCCATTCCCTTCTAACATAACCGGTCCGAGTCGGGGGGCCCTAAGTCCCGAGCTCGCTTCGCTCGCTCTTACACTCAATAAAACACCAAAATGTTAATTTTTATAATTACCTTAAATTATAAAAATAATTTATAGCTACGACCATTTGTAGAAAGGAAGGTATCGAAGTCGAAAAACAGATGGAGGCAGATAAAAACGTTATGGAGCACGTTCACGTAAACTCGGAAACAACGGAATGACGTAAATTATATCTGTTTTTGTCACCAAAATAGCCGGCCTAGCGATTAGTTTTACGCATTTTGAGATGACTTTGACAGATGCAATGTCAAAAACGTTAGAATTTAATTAAATGTATGTTCCATTTCACGTTTAGTTAGTGATTTACGAATATTTTTAAAAAATAATTAAAAATACTTTGACGCTGCTCCGGCAGCAAAAATTGCATGGGAGTGCTTCAGATAGACCCCCTTGACCCCCCCCCCCCCACCGCAGTGAAGAACCCTCAAATATTGAGGCGATTTAATTTCAAACCCAACTCCTAAGATTTATCACGTCACCAGTAAAAAGTGCCTCCGGTTCCTTACACTCATCACACAAAACGTAGCATAATCAAACTTATGTCAAGTGTAATTGTAATAGGCCAACGATTCTTGTTGTAGATAAAGGTAAAATGCAAGTGCTCGTTTTTTTTCCAAAAATTTTTATAATTCGGTTCAAAAAAAGATGCTATTGTGCTTTTATAATAGGTCCTTACTCCTTACATATGAAATTGGCGTTTTGTACGGGAGGAATATATTAAAGTCAATTTTTTTTGTAAAATATATTTAATTAATCAAAGTATGCACCGTTGTTATCTATGTACTTTTGCCATCTCATAGGTAGTTCATTGATCCCTTTACTAAAAAAAAACCAAGGGGGCGAGAATCGATAAACTCTTTGAAGGCGGTTTGGACTGCCGCTTCGGAGTTTAATTTTTTTCCTTGTTAGAAGTTGTCCGAATTCCGGAATAAATGGTAATCTGTTGGAGCAAGGTCCGGGGAGTACGGTGGATGTCGCAGACATACCAATTGTAGCTCATCTAACTTAGTGGTTGTTCGTTGTGCAGTGTGTGGTCTTGTTGCGTTGTCGTGAAGCAGCAGTGGCCTGGAGCGATTGACCAATCTCGGTTGTTTAGCAGCTTGTTCTTCCTTCATAGTTTGCAGTTACTGACTATAGATATCTGTCGTAATCGTTTGGCCAGATTTAAGAAAGCTGTAGTGAGCGACACCGGCGCTAGTCCACCAAACTCTCACACGTAACTTTTTCTGAGTCAATTTTCGTTTAGGCAGGATTTGGCTGGGTCTTCAGGGTTCAGTCATTGCGAAGAGCGCTTCCGATTATCTTACTATGCTATTAGAGATCAGTATTCACTTTTCATCACAAGTAATGATTCGGTTTAAAATGCCTTCAGTTTAGTGTCGGTTGAGCAAAGTAACACAGCAGTCGACGCGTGTTTGCAAGTTCGATTCACTCAATTCATGAGGTACTTCCATCGTTCAAGTTTTTTTACTTTCCCGATTTGCTTCAAGTGGATTAATACAGTTTTATCACTTACCCCAAAGCCTGCAGCTATCTCTGAAGTGCTTTGTGATGGATCCGCTTCCACAATAGCCTTTAATTCTTCATTTTCTACTTTGGTCTCCGGCCGTTCACGGGGTTGGTCATGAAGGTCGAAATTTCCAGAACGAAAACGTTGAAACCAAAGACGTACCGTGCCTTCCTTTGTGACACCAGCGCCGTACATATCATTAATCCTTCGAGCTTTTTCTGCAGCACTCGTGTCACGGTAGAACTTGTACTCGTAAATATACCGATATTCATGTTTTCCATTGTGCAGTAATAAGCGACGCAAAAAAAAAATAATGAGGAAAAAAACAAATGAATGACTGTTTTCAAAACTCAAATGTACCAGCTAAATGAATTTATAAATTTGAATTTAGAACTCTTAACCAAAGAGGAGATATTTCGGATCAAAGTGGTCAGTACGACAAAACGCTAATTTCATATCTAAGGACCCAATATATTAGAAAAATAGAGAGAACAAAGTTATTAGAGTTTTTTATTTTGTGATAGAAGAACCATATAATTATTAATGATATTTTTAAAGGCTTATGGACATTATAGCATATAAGACTTACATACAAGGCCCTACTAGAGTTCCTAAGGATGCAGAGCTTGGACAGCCGCAGGGATCTACTTGACCTATGCTTCTTTTTCAAGAATATATGATATCAGTTGCGTTGTTCTGCACTCCTAATGAAATTTAATTTTAAAGTTCCGTCGCGTTTGCTTCATAAACCTAGGAAGGTTCAACCTTCCTCTCGTCCGTTTCGCAAAATTGGTCTAGGAGACAATTCACCGGTCTCCAGGATTTTCCAACTATATTATAAGTGCGGTGGGTCAATAGATGTTCATGTTTAAGTAACTAGGTGTAAGTTATTGTTTTATACATATAATACCTTTAAACGAGCAATTCTTGTATATTTTCATAAAATTTAGTGTCCAGGGAGTTTCGGGGCAATAAATCGATTTAGCTGAATTCATTTTTAGAAAATGTCTTTTTGTCCGTGTTTTCAGGCAATGAAAAACCGCTACAATGTAAGAAGGTAAATTTTGACATTGCGTTAATGATCGTAATAGCTCAAGTGTTAAGTTAATAACAATCTGTTTAAAGAGAATAATGATAAACATTAACGTTGGAGCGACTTGCGGTTGTAAAATGCGTCTCAGTGTTAAGGTCATTAACTTATCCAGTTTTGCAGTGTTGCTGACCTCCTGCGGCTATCACACGTTTTGCAGTTTAATGTCGAAATGTTGTTGTATGAATAAAATATATTCAGAGTAGTTTTAAATTGGGTAAAATGTTTTCATTACACACTAAAAAATTTGGTTACGAAAGTGATGGATGTAAAAGTAGACGCCTAAGATGAATGGACTGTGTAAGGGATGATATACGTAAATAGGAGTGAGTGAAGAGATGACGGCTAAAAATGGAGAATGGAAGAAGAAGACATACTATGCTGATCCAAAATAACTTCGGATTAGGGCAAGAAGATGAAAAAGTTTAGTTACACTAGAGTTTGTTAGTTTAATTAATTTGAAATGTTTTGCTCAGTATCAATTTAAATGCCTTTGATAATAACAATAGTAATAAAAAAATAATAAGGCGATTGATTAATAATAGGGTTAACACATGTACATGTTTCATCGTAATTCTTCATCAACAATAACTTTGTAGCGGAGGTCCTTTTCAGTTTTGGAGTCCATCTGAGTAGTTATCACCCTCTTACCCGTTTCTGCCGTCAAATAGCAGCCTGTATTGCCGTTACGATCTGCAGGGCATAAAGAGCTAGTATAATATCTGGCTGTTAGACTTAGGTACACCAAGTCTTGAGAGTCCTTTGTTTGAAGTTGGCTGCAGGTGTCAATGGTCTGAAGCTGCCAGCTTCAGCCCATTGACACCTGCCTTACCACCAGGATAACTGTAAGTTTGTTTGTCGCTTCAGTTTAAAAAAAATAATTAGGGTATATTCGTTGAAAAAACCCTTTTTTTTTTTGCGGATGGAAAATCATCTAATGACCCCTTTCGCTCTGGGTGGAGCGTAAGGGAGTGTCAGACTTTTACTGACTAAAAACCATCCGTGTTCCTTCAGTGCCCTTACGTTCCGGAGCCGCGGTATCTCTTTCGAACAGCCCGCAGCCCCGGCAGGCGTCGGCCCTTGTGGGCCCCTTCACGCTGCTGACAGCTCTTTGAGGCGCGCGTGGAACAAAACGCGCCGTCGACACGGCCTGTCGTCATTAGACGGACGGACGACGAGCTACCCATTGCTCGCCGTCCACAGGCCCGTGCCTACGGTGGCCGGGGGCCACGACGTAGCCCCCGACGCCCGGGGCGTCTCCCGCGGCGGCCGGGGAGGAAAGCTGCTGCTCTCTCCTTCTCCCGCTCCGCCACCTCCTTCGCTAGCATCACTGCTTCGCAGAAGGTGGTGACGGCATCCCATTCCGTCTCGCTCCGGACCATGGCTTCGACCAGGGCCGGACGCGAGAGGTCGCCGCCGCCTATCGCCGCTACGAGGACACAGCGGTGCTCCGCCCAAGCAGGGCACACCTCCACGGTGTGTTCCACCGTGTCCTCCGGTCCATCCTCGCAGTGGGAGCACCCGGGCGTTTCCTCCCGCCCGATTCGGTGCAGGAACCTCCCAAACACACCGTGTCCGGTGAGGACCTGCGTCAGGCGGAAGGTGAGGATGCCGTGGCGTCTCTCAAGCCACTCCTCAAAGAGGGGTCTTATCGCCGCTATAGTGGCGTGCCCAGCACGGGGTTGCGACAGTCGCTGTCTCCATGTCGCCATGAGATCGTGGTTGCAAAAACCCTGATGTTGAACTAAGAAACTGATGTACCTTTATGGTGACGTAGCCTGTGAAACAGGTACCTGTGACAATCTTTTGAATAATGATAATGTAGTTTTATTAAACGATCACAATTTCAAGTAGGTATAAATTTTAAATTACATGAAATCGCACTATGTTTTACAATGAAGACATGTATGAAATAAATGAAGATTAGAAAAAAAATTGTTTTTAACTTGCCTTTGGGAAGATCGTAACGGTCTTGCAATATTGAAAGAATATCAGGATCTGATTGATGTAGTTGCAGCATTGGCGTGTGTAGCATTGCTTCAATAACAAGGCTTCTCCCTGGTATCCCTGTTAAGTCTTTTTTCTTTCTAATCGATTCTTTATCCCAAAGTAGTTCACATGATTGAGGATCGGCGTATGCACTATCTTCAATTGACACTGTAGCTTCGTCATCTTCAAAAGGATTTGGTTTTACTTTAGTAAACACTAGATGACTCATTAAAAATAAACAAAGTGTAATTTGATATTTCATTATTATTTTTGCTTTTACTCAACCGTTCGGCGACTACCTTGTCAGCTCTCAGAATCAGATATACATTATGCAATAATCCCTTAAGTATATATACATGTTAGCATAACGTTTTTTACTACCAGAAGGATAATGTATTAAACCGGTTTATGTTACGTTTATGTTTAAAGCTGAAAACATTGAACTTGTCTTAAACGGACAATTAATTGAATATTCTTTTAAGTCTTTTGTTTTAAGGACTATAAAGTTTTAGCTCGAAGTATTGTTATAATAATTGTTAGGAGGTAACCAACACAGACGATGTGACTTGTTGCTGTTGTTGTTTATGACATCAAACATATTTAGGCATTATATCTTGAGGAGCATTTAAATATTGTAATTGTAATTGGTAGAATTTACATATTAAAAAACCCACATGACGTATTCTGCGGCTTTTATAGAGTGCACAGCAAAGTACTGGAACGATTTGGCTTAGTTGCTCGCTCGCACCGAGAACGAATGGGTAGACTCAACCGAGGAAGAACTACGCTGTCACAGAATAACAGCGTAAAATAACAAATTATTACTGCTATGTATTTGTATTTCATATGGTAAGTGACGAGAACCGAACATTTTTTCTTTTAACTGGTAACATGGAATTCGATCCTAAGACCTCAGGAGGACATTGCATCTACATTTTTATTTCCTCGTGTCCACTGTAAGATCTCAGGGGGACATTGCGTTTCTTTTTTTTTCCACGGATCCACTCTTACAAAAAATTAGTCCTGCGACCAGCAGAGCTTGGTTACTCAATTAGATTTGCTCACGCTCTATATAAAAAAATAAATATGTTACTTTAGTTTATTAGATTAAAATTTCGTAGATGTAGATTAGTAACAAGTAAACAAAAAATTGTTGAAAAAATATTGTAAAATGTAAAATTCATATCAATATAATTTCTGGTACTAGAGATGTAAGGCGCTTATTGCAGTACCTTTAAAGTTAGACTATTGAATAAAGGTTACCCCTATAGATTGCTTCGTAGGAGGAATAATGCCAAGCGTGGATGTGTTGGCACCCGCAGTTTTCAATTTTTTTTGTTATTAGGAAGATGCTTCTGTCCATGTCCTGGTTTGTTTCCGCTTGTCGCCTTTTCCGAAATCAACAGGACTATATAAGGTAGAGGATATTTTAGGGTAGTAATAAAAGCTCCGACAAAAAAATAAGAATTGCCATTACTCAAAATATGAAATCTACTGCCTCAAATACTAACTTTCCGACTACTTTTGTCCGAATAAAAATGACGAAACGACCAAATGAAATACTGAAATCTTCGAAAATTAAATATTAACCTTTAGCGCTATAATACTTTTCTATCAGCTTAAATTAGGTTTTACTGAAAACTATGTTTTGTAATTTTTATCTGTACTTATCTACTATTAGTATATAAATTACCTTCCATATTTCATAGACTTTGGTGCTATTTTAACTACAACGTTATACTGAAAGTACTATTCTGAGTGGTTATACAGAAACTTATAAAAAATATAAAAATGTACTTGTAATAATATTACCTTTTACTACTTATCATGAATTATACTTACCACAGGTACCTATGCTTCGATATCAGTACTTACTTCAGCCCCCATAATATGACCATCGAAACACGATATGATAAAACGATTTATCGCTATGAACTGTCAAAATACAATGGAATTTTGAAAGTTCAAAGCGATAAATCGCTTTATTATATTGTGTTTTTGAAAGTTCAAAGCGATAAATCGCTTTATTATATCGTGTTTTAGTGGTAATGCTACTAGGGCAGGCGTTAAAAATTCAGAACAGTTACATAGATAAATCTAAACCCAGGTGGATTTTGGTTTCCCACAATATTTTACTATTATCCTGTTTTTTTTTTAATCGACAAATTCCCTTGTTTTTATAATGTTAGCGAGAAAAGAGATGAAAATAAAACAAAATTCAGTTCATTATAAAAA
This sequence comes from Parnassius smintheus behrii, assembly GCA_036936625.1. NCBI lineage: Eukaryota > Metazoa > Arthropoda > Insecta > Lepidoptera > Papilionidae > Parnassius > Parnassius smintheus. Next base: position 18,284,246 of record JAUPFT010000017.1, on the reverse strand, counting down.
TATTGTTTAATAGGTAGTACAAAATGTCATACATAACTGTACTTATAAACTAAATAGGGAGGTAGGTAGTTAGTTGTCAGTATCTTAATTATCTTCATTGTATTATAAGAGCAGGTCTGGATTTAGTAGGACGAACCCGTTTCCTTTTTTGTCCTATAGGTAGTGCTTTCGCTTTCATAGGTGGAGTCGCGAGCTTCAATCTAAGAGCCCTAGAAGGTGTTTACAAACGTATTTTTTATGAAACTGTGGGCAAGTGCAGGATCCTTTTCTCCACTGTACATTTTGTGTTTCGTTTTTAGGCACTGTGACTTTCCAGAAAGCAAAATGTTTCATTTTGAAATGTTCAAAGTTTAACCACTGCTCACCGTACGACACCTCTCCTACTTGGCTACCACTACTACTTGGGATCAAGTATTCAGTGTATGCGGTGTTGGATGATAAAATCTTTATTCTTAAATCTGTAGTATAATGTATAGGTATAGAGTATAGAAATAAAGTCAGTGTCAAACCAACTGGCGTGTGTTTTATTACATGGTGACAGCGGTGGGATTTCAAAAATTTAATTTATTTGCGAATCCACCAATAATACGTGTATTTAGTTTATTATAAAGCAGTTTTGTGTGTATTTTATAATAAATATTATGGAACACGCGCGTCCTCCAGCGGAATTATCACTCGAAGGCGGGCCAGCCGTCCGGGCCGAAGCGTGGCGTCAATGGCGACGGCTATTCGAAGTGTTCTTAAAAGCATCTGGAGTGAGCAAAGAGCCTAAAGAGATTCAGGCTAGTTTGTTGGTTAACCTCATCGGCTCGGCAGGATACGAGGTGTTCACGACTTTTACTTTCGAAGAGGGCGAAAGCAAAGATGATATCAATTGCGTTTTGAAGAAGTTCGATAGTTATTTTGGTACTAAATCGAATATAACAATAACAAGGTTCAAATTCTTCTCGCGAAATCAAGTGAATGGAGAAAATATCGACCAATATGTGACTGCTTTGCGAGTACTGAGTCGGCAATACGACTTCGGTGATTTGCACGAGAGCCTGCTGCGAGATAAAATCGTTTGCGGAATAGTGAATAACACGATCAGGGATCGTTTACTTCGTACAGACGATTTGATGTTATCGAAAGCGATACAAATATGTCAAGCGGCAGAAATTTCTAAGGAAGAAAGTCTGTGTATCGACGGCAACGAGGCGGAGAGCGGTCAGGTGGATGCAGTTCAAGGCAACCGCCGTGGGGCGCGCGGTTGGCGCAGCGGCAAGGGTCAAACGCAGACCGCGTCCACGTCCAGAGGGGGCGTGCGGTTGGCGCAGCGCAGGCCGCGCCGGCGGCGGCGGAGCCATGCGTGCGCTGCGGGGCGTGCACTGTGCTGGCGGCGATAAGTGCCCGGCACATCAAGCCAGATGTTTTGTGTGTGATAAAAAAGGTCATTTTTCACGGATGTGTAAACAAAAGGGTGTAGTAAAAAAGGTACATAATTTGAGTTTGGATTCTGCGGAAAATGATAGTGACTCGGAAATGTTCTATGTTGATACCGTAAGCGAGGGCAAAAAATGCGGTAAGTCGACTAAAGAATGGTTCGAAAGCGTGAAATGTAATAACAAAGAACTCTTAGTTAAAATAGATACTGGTTCTATGATGAATGTTATTTCCAAGAGTGAATATTTACGTATTGGCTTATCGATTAAACAACTTCGTCCGTTTTCAAAGAGAGTGTTTTCCTTCACAGGAAACAGGTTACCTGTCTTAGGCGTTGTGAAACTAAACTTAGTTTATAATAACAAACAATTTGTATTGCCGTTTATTGTCACCGATTCATGTTGTCAAAATCTACTCGGATTAGAAAGTTGTATTACGATGGGTGTAATTAATTGTATCAATGCAATAAATATTGAAAATTATTCGAGTTTGTTTAAAGGTTTAGGCATGTTACCTGGCAAATACAGTATTGTAGTGGATAAAAGTGTTCCACCTGTTATTTCTCCCACTAGGAAAATACCTCTAGGTATGAAAGACAAGTTATTAGTGGAGTTAAAACGAATGGAAGGACTTGGTGTTGTTAGAAAGGTCACACATCCGACAGAGTGAGTAAATGCAATTGTTTTAGTGGCTAAGAAGGACGGTAGCATTCGTGTTTGTCTAGACCCTAGACCGCTTAACCGAGCAGTGCGCCGCGCGCAGTACTCGCTGCCCACAGTGACAGAACTGGCGGTGAAGCTGCATGGCGCGCGGGTGTTCAGCGTGCTCGACGCTCGCTGTGGGTTTTGGATGGTGCAAATTGATGACGCTAGTGCTGACCTTTGTACGTTTAGCACGCCCTACGGTAGGTACCAGTTTTTGCGCTTACCATATGGCATAAGTTGTGCGCCAGAAGTTTTTCATGCAAAGCTCAGACAACACTTGGAAGACCTCGAAGGTGTCGAATCGTTCATCGATGACGTAATTGTGTACGGATCAACTCAGCATGAACATGATCAACGATTAGAAGCTGTATTAAAGCGTGCCCAAGATGTAGGTATTAAATTTAACCGCGACAAATGCAAATTCAGTGTTCCTGAAATAACCTATTTAGGTCACAAATTTGACGCTAATGGAATGAAAGCTGACGATTCAAAGGTAAAGGCTATATTGGACATGCCTTATCCAACGGACAAAAAATCTCTAGAACGATTTTTAGGAATGGTAAATTATTTATCAAAATTCATTCAAAGTTACTCTGAATATGTGAATGTATTGCGGTCTTTATTAAAGAAAGATGCCGAGTGGGTGTGGGAGGCTTACCATTCTGAGGCTGTCGATAAATTAAAAGAAAAAATTGCGAGTTCTCCGGTGTTAGCGATTTATTCGACGGAAGCGCCAGTGGTATTGTCGGTGGACGCTAGCAGCGTCGCGATTGGAGCTGTACTTCTACAGAATGAGCGACCGGTAGAATTTGCTTCGCTAACGTTGACAGACACACAGACTAGATATGCTCAAATTGAGAAAGAGATGCTCGCGATAGTTTTTGCTGTCGAACGGTTTAGGCAGTAGTACATATACGGTAGGTCAGATATTACAGTTCACACTGATCATAAACCACTGGAAGCATTATTTAAAAAACCGTTAACTTCAGTACCGATACGTTTACAGCGTATGATGTTAAGACGAGGCATGATGCTAAATGCAAGTTTTATAATGTCTCAAAGTATATGATCCACTGTAGTAAACAAACCCAGAAAAATATATAATATTGTCCAGGATATATGCTAGTTAGATAGTGTGTTGAAAACATGATACCACTAATTTAATACGATAGAAAAAAATCACAAACATACCTCTAAAAATTTCTTTTAACGAGTAAAAACCATACTAGTATACATGCAATCATTCTGATTTTTTGTCAGATTTTTATACATTAAACATATTAACGTAATAGTGTTTTAATTTTTTAGTCCAACTAATAGTTTTTTTTTTAAATCGCATATTCTTATTTCTGAAATAATACGTACGGATGTTTGCATAAACGCCTGTGCAGTCACTACCGGCCGAGGCCTGTTGCTGTAGAGACGTGTCGCTCTTTTTGCCGCAATATTTACGTTAAGATTTTTTAAGGACGCGTTTACAAAATTGATATAGGTATAGAATCGAACTATTACATTGACACGGTAACACGCACACAAGTGTACGCACGGCTGGCTGCGGGAATCATTGAGTTATACAATAAATCAATGGCGGAAATCGTAGTCAAATAAAATTATTTTGATAATTTGAAAGATCGAATTTGCTTTTGATTTCTTACACCTCAAAAATCTACTTAGATACATAGAGTAATTAGATTTAGATACGAATTACGAATACCTACTCTAGAGACTGCTTGGCACTGGGAGCGCTCTACTAGCAGTGAGATGTTAGCTGTGGACTTCAGGCTGGTTTTGTCAGTTATGATAAGACCTTACCTCCGGACTTGATGGAGTGACCAGTAGGTGAACTTCAGTAACTAATACTGGAGCACCTGGACTAGTAGAGCTAAGTGTGCCGAGTTTGGACTCGTTTTGTTAGGTATGATGAGTATTTACCTCTGGACTTAACGGAGTGACCTGAAGGTGTACTTTGGTAATCGGTATTGGAACTGGTCCCCGAGTACTACCAGGTGTGCCGAGTTTGGGCTCGTTATGTTAGGTATGATGAGTCCTTACCCCCGGACTTGACGGAGTGACCTGAAGGTGTACTTTGGTAATCGCTAATGGAACTGGTCGCCGAGTACTACTAGATGTGACGTGTTTGGGCTCGTTTTGTTGGGTATGACGAGTCTTTACCTTCGGACTTGACGGAGTGACCTGAAGGTGTACTTTAGGAATGGCTATTGCAACTGGTCGCCGAGTACTACTAGACGTGCCGAGTTTGGGCTCGTTTTGTTAGGTATGATGAGTCCTTACCTCCGGACATGACGGAGTGACCTGAAGGTGTACTTTGGTAGTCGGTATTGGAACTGGTCCCCGAGTACTACCAGGTGTGCCGAGTTTGGGCTCGTTTTGTTAGGTATGATGAGTTCTTACCTCCGGACTTGACGGAGTGACCTGAAGTTGTACTTTAGTAATCGCTAATGGAACTGGTCGCCAAGTACTACCAGATGTGTCGTGTTTGGGCTCGTTTTTGTAGGTATGATGAGTCCTTACCTCCGGACTTGACGGAGTGACCTGAAGGTGTAGAGTTATATTAGAGTATATATAATTTAAAAACGAGTTCAGTTAATAGATATACTATTAAGCTTTGGAAAAAAGTGGCAACAATCACTTTAATCATTATGATATAGAGTACAGGCCAGTTCTTGTATAATAGGAAAAACTGGTCAACCTACCCCATGCTTGGGGCAGGTTGACTAGTCACCTGGGGTAACTTGACCTATGAAGTTGTAAAGGCAAAACCTACGAGGAAATAGGATAAAAGACACAAAAATGTTGGTATTACTCATTTCTTTTATTGAAACCAATAAGCGAGCTTCCACCACTTTAATTAAACACATTAAATTACAAGAATAAACAATCAGACGTTTAACATTAGGTGATTCGAGTACCCAAAAATAAACTAACTACTTTCTTATTAAATATTTAAAACAAAACGAAATAACTTCTCATAAAATTCAACCATTTGGTAACAAACAATCTTGTCTAACTAATATAATTATATATTTTTAATTAAAATTATTTATTTTGAGATCATACTATCAATCAGTCTTCTAAATCGGACGTGCAATTTTTGCATTCATAGAACAATATGTTCCCATTTACACATGTTGTGTGTGCCCACAACTTGCACGTAATGCATTGAACCCATTGTTCTCCTAAAATACTAGAGCTATAGGATTCAGTGCACTCCAAACAAAATGTTTCATCATCATCACTTTCATCGTCGTCACTTTTCTTCTTATTAGCCGTATGAAGAGTTTTTTTTCCTTACCTTTTCCGTCCTTTCGAGTTCCTGTAGATTTTCCGCCTGTTATCTTTGGCTTTTTCTTCTTTTTGGTCAGCGTCTTACTAGATTGTTGTTTTGCCTTAAGTTGCATAAGATTTTCTTTTTCTGGTGTGTCTGTGTAAATAGTGCTCTTTCTTTTTCGGACATTTCTTTTATTTTCTAAACGTGGTCCAGCTTTCGGAAAGGGTCTAATATCTTCAGGTGAAGTAAACGATGTGTTTGGCATATCCAAATTTCTTTCTTCAGTTACTGGACTTTTCTCAGGAGTTTTGAATCCGTGATCTGCATTGGTTACTAAAAGGGCATCAGAAGTAGAAGGCACCTCGAAAAACGCATTTGAAGTCGATGGTGTGATAGTCCTAAGAGAAATAGCATCATCTTGGATAGGTAAAGTACATGGATCAGTTTGGTTGCTTAGGGCATGTGATGGTGAAGCACTTTCAGTTACCGATGCTGAAGTTAGGGCAGGAAACACATCCGGTGCTGGCCTGTCAGTCACATATGACCCGTTAAACTCTGAGTCAGGAAATATATTTTTATTGAATGGTGATATCCCAGTCACACGGAATCCAGATTGAATATTATCAATTGTAGCTGCTAATGGCAAAGATGTTTTTACCAGCTCGGGTATGTCATAAATTGTAATAGTCTTTCCCGGATGACTTACTAACCAATTATCGCTTGCTTGATTGTAATACTTCTTTAGTGGCCCATAAACTGTTCTATCTAGAGGCTGCAGCTTATGGCTGCAGTGGGGAGGAAATGATAAAATTGTAACCCCATTTTCTTTGAAATAATCAAGCACTTCTATAGACAAATGCGAGTCATGGTTATCGAGAAGTAATAAAACCGGGGTTTCTTTACTAGGTTTGGCGTATTTTACGAAGTGTCTAGCAAACTTTCGAAAATCGTCTTCTTTCATCCACCCAGAAGGATTAGCATCGCCATCTGAGCCCACTGGTCCACCTCTGATGAAGTGTTCTTTATAGTGAACTCGTGGAAAAACAAAGAATGGAGGAACCATGTTACCAAGAGCTGAGATAGCAACCGCGACCGTCACCAGCGTACCTCGTTCAGCGGAAGTCATTTTTCCCAAGTTCTTAATTCCTCGACGAGCTATCACTTTGTTAGGAACATGTACCGTTGTCAGTCCTGTTTCGTCTACGTTCCAAATCACCAGGACTCAGATTATGGCGACGATAAACAGCTTTCAAGTTGTCAAAAAACAAATTAACGTTAGTTTTGTTAAAAGATGTGGCTCGAGATAAACTAGTGGCTTGAGGAGTTCTTATAGAAAGTGCAGGATGACGTTTAAGAAAATGCCCCAACCAATCTTCACCAGCAACCAATTTTTTATCCCATGAGTCAGGTACGGATTTGTTATTTTTTTTTGCAAATTCATACGCAAACTTTCGGGTTTCATAAGGGGTTAGGCCGTAATAAATGTCTGCTGCTTTCTTCAAGTAACTCTCCAAAGCAAGCTCTTCCTCGTCACTAAATATTTGTCTATTTCTTTTGTAGCCAACGCTGTCCAAAGTTGATTCGGTTTTCGATAATTCAGGATTTTTTTCTAATTTTTTCTTCATATTTACGACGTGGCGTTGTAGTGTTTTATACGGTATAGCGAACTTTTTCGCCGTAGAATTAATACTTTTTTCGTCAAAAATAACTTGCTGACATGCTCTATCTATTACATCTTTGGGTGTGCTCCCTTTATCAGTCTTTCTCTTGTATGTTCGCATGGTCCTGAAACAACAAAATTTTAGATATAATTTCAAAAATATTGACTTCATTTTAATTGTGGAATTTCCATAACATGATGGGGCTGGTTGACAAGGTGGTCAACCAGCCCCGTTACACATTAGTCTACTAGCCCCAAACCACCTTTTAATTTTTAACCATGTGCCATAACCTCAAAACTGCGACGAAATCAAATAGAATAGCACATAAAAGAAAGAACATGAATCAAACATTCGTTATAAATGCTTTGACAAACAATAACCATGAATAAATAGGCATTATTACAAATAAAATTACAACAAAAATAATTACTTACGTGAGTTGTTTTTCAACGATACGTTCCTTCTCTCAAACGACGTGCGTGCACGACGCCGCGTTCCCGGTGACTGAGCGGGGGGAGGTGCCGAACATTCGTGTATCACTGGTTAGCTCAAGGCTATTGCGTTGGACGAGTTTTTGCTAGTTAGTCAACCTACCCCTATAGTCAACTAACCCCGGTCTCCCCTACTCGGCGACCAGTTGCAATAGCCATTCCTAAAGTACACCTTCAGGTCACTCCGTCAAGTCCGGAGGTAAGGACTCATCATACCTAACAAAACGAGCCCAAACTCGGAACACCTAGTAGTACAAGGTGACCAGTTCCAATAGCGATTACAAAAGTACACTTTCAGGTCACTCCACCAAGTCCGGAGGTAAGATAATACAAAACAGTAAAATAAATTCGAATTTTCAAGTGGTTTTATTTGAAACTATTCTTTTTCTGTTATTTTAGCTATTTTGCCAACGAAACTTGGGTTTTTTTAAAATTTGTGACTTGGCGTTTTAAATGTATATATATGTATGTAAATAGTGGACTAAGTACCTGCTCATATCATAAAACTGACTTTAAAAAAATATTGATAATTAAAATATAGTGTGATGTTCAGACTCCAGACCTCGTAAACAGTTTTGATATTAGTGAGTAGGTACTCAAAATATTATTACTATAATACCTAGTAGTGTTGCGAACGGGAGACCTCACGGAAAAGTTTTTGTTTGGAGGTGAATTATCTGCTTGCTTTGCGCATACCATAGAAATATTAAAAAGTTTTTTTTATTTATTTAAAAAACGTTACCCCTACACTAGGATTTTCTCCTGTTTCGCGGGGGCGGTTTACAAACATAAATTGCAGAAGGACAAACATCCAGACCCGGAACAATTATTTGTAGGCTATACAAAATACTTGTTCCGTGCGGGATTCGAACCCGCAACTCCCAGCGCAGCCACTCATTGCTAAGCCACTACGCCACGGAGTCGTCAAACACACAATTGTTCAAAACAGCTTAGGTATATCTATTGCGCATACTGTGTTTACACTGCGCTCTCCGACTGCCGTTTGCGCTCCGCCCACTGCGGGACGCGCGGGTGAAAAACGAATTTGAAATCGTGCTAAGAGCTCGTCTTAAGAGTGCAAGGGTTCGATATCAAAGTTATATATACACCGGGCAAGTACATGTATATTGCGGATACTCTGTCGCGGGCCCCTCTGGGTGAGTTAATGCAGAACTATGTATCTGATGAGGTCAATGTACAAACCTGTTTTATGCTAAAGAACATACCATTCAGTCTATCAAAAATAGGGTCTATTATAAAGGACACCGAAACGGATAGTGACTGTAAATTATTAATAACGTATATTAAAAACGGATGGCCAAAACATAGGCGCGATGTGAGTGACAACGTTAGTGTATTTTGGCCATATCGAGAGCAACTGTCGTATGTCGACGGGTTGATTTTTAAGGGAGACCGTGTGTTCATTCCGCGTAGGTTATGGGAGCAAATGTTATAGCGCGTGCACGAGGGTCACCTGGGCATCGATCGGTGTAAGAGGCGCGCGCGCGAAGTGATGTTCTGGCCGGGCATGAGCGCGGAAGTGGAGCGCGTGGCGCGCCGCTGTAAGGCGTGCGCGCTGCACGCGCCGCGCCCGCGTCGCCAGCCGCTCTTGCAACATCACGTGCCGGATTTGCCTTGGCAAAAACTGGCTTCCGATATATTTGAATATAAAAGAAAGAAATATATTCTCCTTGTGGTCTATTTTTTGAATTATGTTGAAGTCGAGGAGTTACCCGGTATCAGTAGCAAACATGTTATAAATTTTATGAAAACGCAGTTTGCTCGACACGGTATACTCGCTGAAATAGTGACAGACAATGGGCCGGCCTATAGGTCGAAAGAATTTCAGAATTTTTTGAATGAATGGGAAATAGATCACGTTACCTCATCCCCCCACTATTCCCAGTCTAATGGAAAAAGTGAAAGAACCGTCCAAACTATAAAAAGTTTGCTAAAGAAATGCGTAGACTCAGGCCAAGACTTTTATTTAAGTCTATTAAATTTCAGGTCGACGCCTCGAAATGGTTTAGATTCTCCGACACAGATGCTTATGGGAAGACGGATAAAAACGAAACTGCCAATTTCTGAAAAATTATTAAGAGCTCCAGTAGATAACGATCGCAATTACCAATCTTTGATGGCTCATAGAGAAAAGATTAAAAAACAATACGATAAGTCCACGAAGTCACTTGAGCGTTTATCGGTAGGCGATAAAGTTACTTTATTATGTAATGCTGGTAGGAAACCTGTTTCAGTAGTATCTCGTGCCGAGGAGCCAAGGTCTTTTATAGTTGAAGATGAACAAGGGAAACGGTTCCGACGTACTCGTAGCCATCTTATTTTACGCTCCAAGGATTATGGGAAACCAAGGTTGTCTCGGACTTCATCCAGTACTGCAGAGTTTCAGTCCCGTATTCTAGATAAAAGTACGATTGCCTCCTGGGGCGTACGACGTCGACGAAAGGTTGGGTCCGAGACTCAGGCAGACTCTCAAGTGTGTCCGCAGACAGACAGAGCGCCGTCATCACAGCCCAATACTCCTACTACTCCTGGTACTGATAGAGCATTTACAGAATGTGTTTCTTCACCACCATCACCAATAGTGAACATAAAAAGGTCCAAGGAACGGACTGCACGAATGTTGGCCGAAAAAATAATGAAAAATAATAATGATACAAAATAACTCGTTCGTTTTCGGTCGTATGTTTTATTTATCACAAGAATTGTGTATTATGTCACTATTTATTGTTGTAACAATAATAGTTTTAAAAAAAATTCTTTCATAATTATTGTGGTAGTAGGTCAAATATTGTTTTTTTTAAATATATATATATAATAGGAGAAAATTTCTTATAGTTATTTTTGTTTATAATTTTATTATTGTTTATAAAATTATTTTAGAAAGGGAAAGATGTAGTATAATGTATAGGTATAGAGTATAGAAATAAAGTCAGTGTCAAACCAACTGGCGTGTGTTTTATTACAAAATCTTTCCTTGCCCAGCAATACCCATCGGTCCAGTCCTTCAGCTCAATAGTAGGTGTTTCAGGTAAAGCAGCTTTGTAAAGACCACTGAGCAACCATCTCAGTGGCAATGGTCAAAAAATGTGAAAGTGGAAGACGTTCACGTAAGGTGTTTTGGTCTTTTATGTTCCGATTGAATGCTTCTAATGCATTATTTGTGGATGTTTCTTTAACCATTCTTCTTTAAAGTAGTGAATGAACTCGGTTTGAGTCTGCCATTTTTCAACAAAAGCCTGTGATGCAGCATTAAATACTTCATATGATGTAGCATTATGTAGTGCGTCTATGTCTTGTATGATTTCTTTCTGTTTCGTTTTATTGTTGACGGTTTTCTGAACTTTTTGGTGCATACTTTTCTTCGCGTGGGCCCAGCACATACGAATAACTGGTGTGGTACCAAAAACTGCGATGAAAGCATTTATTATACTCTGAGCAGCGTCACAAACTAAAACTTTAGGTTGCATCACGTGATCAAATAAAGACAAAATCTTTTCTTTAAGGCCATTAAAAATCATCTGAAAATCTTCTTGACGTTCATTCGTGGACACACCAAGACAAAGCGAATGGAACGTGCGGTTCTTATCAGTGGTACCAAGAACTAAAACGGGGAACCCTTGCTATGTGAGTTTGTATGTGGCGTCTATGTGCAGTATTTCCGTGGAACAAACTATGTTGAGTAATTTTTTAGTTGACAATGCTAGACGAAAACTTGGTTCTTCCGCTTCTATCACGTGATAGCTGAACACGAAAACTTCATTTTCATCATCGGGAATAGTTGTTCGGTCGAAAATCCATTTTTCAAGTTCACTTAAATAAATTGCAGCTCTTCCGAACTTCTCGCGCCTTCTGTCATATACTTAGTTGTTAAGTTGCCGTTTCGAAGGCGCCTTTATCCCTGTCATGTTGTTTAGAGCCTCTAATATAGCTTTTGGCTTTAGGCGTAAATCAAACAGCTTATTTATTTCTCTTTTAACGTTTTCCGGAATTCCGTACTCACTTCGCGTACCAATCTGGTCATGGTTGTGCTCTGAAGTGGTCTTAAAAATAAGAATATCATTACAGTCGTTCACAAGCAGTAAAAACAACGCACAATCACACTGTGACCCCTTGGATTTTACCTTGTTACAACGATAGAAACGTTTTTGGCCTTCATCACTGTCCCGAGTATAATTTCTTGACCAAGTCTTTTCATTACTCACAAATTTCTCTGCTTCTGGGTTGGGTTTACAATTCGGTCGCCTGAATTTGAAGATTCTGTCACTGTGGGGAAGTCAAGGGGGTTTATCTGAAGCACCCCCACTCGATTTTTTCTGCCGGAGCAGCGTCGAAGTATTTTTAATTATTTTTTAAAAATATTGGTAAATCACTAATTTACGTTTTTGACGTTTCAGCTGTCAATGTCATATCGATATATAGTTCTGAATCGATCTAGTGAATCGATATTTCACCCTAGAGAATCGAGATCGAGTCTTTTTCTGTTTTATTAAGATTTGTAAAATTATTTACAATTGGTTGAATGTACCCCAACTCGTAAAGAATGACAGTTTTTAATTTAATTATTCAATGTTATCTGTACTTTATTTTATCTTTTGATATCGTAATTATAAACTTTTAACGCAAATCAAAAAAAAATCGATTTTTGCGAAATTGATCTTTAAGATTTCGATTTTTTGTGAATCGATTCATCTAATTTCGATTTGAATCGATTTAAAAATATGTAAAATTAAATCGCTATGACGGCCATTTTGTTGACAGCTTTTCCTCATGGCGTTGCTTCCGAGTTTCAGAATTTTGGTGAATAGTGAAATATTTGTGGCGGCGGAATACTGCTAAATATCGCAAAGATCTTAAATTAAGCTAGTCATAAATTATGTTTATAATTGAAAGTAGTTACGAAAGTTAATAATTTGGTGTTATATCGAGTGCAATAGCGAGCGAAGCGAGCCTGGGAGCCTTCTAACCTAACCTATCCGAGTCGGGTTGCTCCACAACTCGACGAAGAGGATGACGGGGTCGTGTGAGATAGTGAAGCGAGCGAATAGTCGTCACGTCGACTGGACTTCCCTCGACTGCACCACGTTAAGTGGCGTGGGGCTTCCATCCTCCAACTCTCTCTCCCCATAAATCAGGTTAAAATTGTCATAAAAATTAGGAAACATAACCTCAAAATGAGATTTTTAAAAATTAATAAGAAAAAAACTAAGTACGTCCGGCAGAAAGTGGAAGTAGGGGGTGACTCTACAACTCCTCCCCCTCCCCCCACGCCACCCCCCACCCCCAAATTCAGGCGACCGAATCGTAAACCTTACCCCTGCTTCTTGTACATTATAGCACCGTTTGATCAACACCCAACTTTTGTTACGACGATTCTTCTTCGCCGGTACTGATGGACCAGCTCCCTCTTCTTCCTCCTCCGACTAAGAACGGTACACAGGTACCTCATCCATATTTCACAACAATACTAATTTTCCTTAATAGATACTAAGTTAGTAGTTACCTAAGTAGATTTATTAGTTTTTTGACATCATAATATTAAACCAATAGCAACAAAAACTATTTAATTTCATAACTTATAGAAACTAAACACGCAAGGATCGGTCGTTGCAAACGCACTGCGCTCGGAACATACATCCGACCTCGCGAAAACAGCCGAACGCGACCCGAACCCGATCGCGCGGGACAAACCGTTGAGGTATTTTCATCATTATTGAGAGTTAAAAACATTGAGTTATACAATACTAGAGGAGCAAACCACATTACCGCGAGTCGAAAAAAGTAACCACTATACAAACGCGACGACGTAGCTTTGAAACTAATAACAATTTTAAATAAACATAGGTCTATCTCACTTACACAAGTTGCGAAAACAATATCGTCGCTAAGATTAGATAAAGATAGACACACAAACATGCAATGGCGGGTTGGTGTGGCTTACTATATGAAATTTTACCTAAAATACGCAATAAAAATGAGTTGTTTTAAGCTGCAGTTAAATGTTTTTATATTTAAAAAATATATTTTAGGTATCATAGGTAGATATGATATAGATATAGAACGACGAGTAAATGCAGGGAATAGAGTGAATGGGGCACTACACTCTATTATGAAGAACCAGAATGTGTCAAAATATATGGCAGATGTGAAGGGCCGAGTCGGGAAGGGACGCCCTAGAAAAAAGTTTATCGACCAAATTGGCGATATTTTGAAAAGGGGCCACGTTAGAAGTACCCTTAACCGACGAGCATGTATGCGTAGATAAAGTAGTAAAGGAGGCGAAAGAGGTATGTCAGGATCGTGCCAAATGGAAGTCCGTAGTCTCTGCCTACCCCTCTGGGTGACAGGCGTGAGTGTTTATGTTATGTTATGCATTTACGTATTTTTTTGTCGCGGCTCAACTCTGCCGGCGTCACATTGAACACTGAGCTGACGTTAGCTAGGCATATGGCTGTGGCCAAATGTGCAGTGGCAACGCTTTAGCGCGTTTATTACTGATCTAGTGTAATATATAAATCAATGGTTAAAAATATATTTGATAACCAACAATAGTAATTATAATAGTTCATACAAGTTCGTAAAAATATGATTAATTTGTCAAAACCTTTGTTGTCGGTAACTTAGTAATCTTGTCGGAGGTTCAGTATTTTATTCGGAAGTTTATTTTTATTATTCGAAGATCTATTTTTTTTTAGGAGTAATGTAATTTGACCGTTCTCTCCTTTGTTTGTTAAATTTGTAATTTTTTTCGGTATGTATTGGGTTTTTTGACGGTAATTTAATATAATTATTAAAATAAAATAAAATTTAGAATAATAGTCGGCCACAGATCGCTGGAGATTAATTTGTTTTTCGGAACCATTATTATTTCTCATATTTTTATACCGTCCCTACACGGTCAAGTACTCTGTCTAGTTTGATTGAAACAAAACCAAGATATCGACGTCTTTATGCTGCTACTTGACTGATATTAGTTGTGTTGGTCTTCACCCCTTTTGTTGTCGAAATCCACGCATTAGAACCAAACAGTTTACTTCGACATTTTTAATGCGTACAGCAAATGATTGGAACAATTTGCTATCTTTCCGTCCGAATACAATCTGGGTGTCTGCAAGACAAAAGTGAATAGGCATTTGTTACGCTAGTGTGTGTGGCGATCAGTTTGAACTGATCAGTTGAACTGAGTTCAACTGATCAGTTCAAACTAAAACTGTTGATATTTTTTAAAATATCGGATTTTCGATATATCGATAATTATAAATATATCATTATTGGAGTTTTATATATAAGTTTATTTATCGATATATCGAAAATCCGATATTTAGAATAATATCAACAGTTTTAGTTTAAACTGATCAGTTGGAATGATCAGATGAACTGACCGTGTGTGGCGTCCATAGGACAGTGCGATTTACCATCTAAAGCTGCATTACAACTTACCACCAGGTGGGATTTTGGTCAAGCACTGGCTTATAAAAAAGTTAAAGTCTAAGTCGTTAGTTGCCATGACTTGATTCGATTGAAACAGAATTAATGAAGGCAATATGTTTATCCCTGTGTTTGTGTACTAAACCAATAATTTGAAATGACGCGGGATAATGATCTAAGATACCGGAGTATTGTTGGGTACGGAGTTCAGGACACAGCATATTTTTAAATTTTTTGGCTCTCTGTTACAAAAATGCGTTTTCTTGTTCAACCAGAATTTTAGAGAGATATAGAGATAGAGATAAGAATCGACACTTTATGTATACGTCATGACGTCAGCATTATGAAAAAAATTTTATCGTGTTTTTTACGAGTAGTTAATACACTCGATGAAAGTTCAGCGGAACTTCTCCAGTATTTTGTTATTAAACGTAATTATTGGTCGCTGAAGTCAGATTTTACAATAAACAAGTAGATTTTTGTTGCAGAATCACGGTTGTTTTAAGGTTTTTTTTTATACTTATAAAAAAGGAAAGGACTAAGGATATTTTTTTGTGATTATGTAGAAATTTTTGAAACAAACTTTTTTGTCGTTGTTTGGCTCATTTTATTTTGGGTCGTTTGTTTTGTTCATTCTTTTGTTCTGTTTTGTATACAAATATGCATGTAAAATACGTAAACTCTCACGTCTTTCACCGAGAGGGATAGGCAGACGCTACGGACTTCCATCTGACACAATCCTGAAACCCCTCTCTCGCTTCCTTTGTTAAGTGTCATACTCTTTGTGATTTAACTACCGATCATTTTTTTCATAATCATCATAATATCTTGCAAAGCACACTTGTCTCTTAACATACAAATTATTACTCTATCATTCGGAGTCAACCCTAATGTACTTCTCCATGACCGCATTGCTACAGCATTAACTTAACTCTTACGCTTCTTCTGCTACATCCAACTTTTACTACCATACATTAAAATAGGACTAAACACGATTGTGAATTGCCGTAATTATGTGCCTTTATATATATATATATATATATATATATATATATATATATATATATATATATATATATATATATATATATATATATATATATATATATCCGGCACTTGAACTGTCCGTCTCGATCTAACTGTATTAAAATTCGAACCACTGAATCGAACGCCACCAAAATTTAAAATGTTCTTCTTTCACATATTTTCTTTCATGGTTTGATGTGATTTTGTTGTGAGATAAAACATTCTTAATTCAAAACGATGGATTTACAACGTAATTCAGTGATTGCTCTGTATTTGGAAGGAAAATCGAACATCGAAATTCGTCGAACGCTGCCAAATCTTAAACTAAATGAGAAATTTGTACATTGCACTATCAAACGATACTCTGAGACTGGTAGCACGTTGTGGTGGATGACGGCGTTGTACTGCAACGGCACCAGCAGTCGTCGAAAAGGTACGTCACCGATTGGACAGAAATCCAACGCGCTCAGCAAATCAGCTCGCGCAAGATCTAAACGTGAGCGACCGTAGTGTTCGTCGTATATTTAAAGAAAAGCTTAAGGTCAAACCATTGAAAAAAAACTTTTCTCAGGAACTCACAGCCTTGCAACGTAGTAAACGGTTAGAGCGATCAAAAGAGCTGATTCGCTTGCTCGATTCTGGCGGGTTTCCTAATTTGGTGTTTTAGGATGAGAAAACTTTCTGCGTTGAGCAATTCTTAACAAACAAAATTACCGTGTATGGTTGAAGGGACGTGTCGACGACTGCGAGTCACTCGACGACAAGGAGCCGATCAAATCATGGTCTGGGCGGCGGTCCGAAAAAGGCCGTTCACCGCTCGTTTTTCTCCCAAAGGGTCGCAACCAAGTCAAAATAAATCGGAAAATCTATCGAGACAAAGTCTTAATACCTGTGCTGATACCGTGGGTACGTCACACGTTCGGTTGTGAGCGTTGGACTTTCCAGCAAGACTCGGCACCATCGCACAGAGCAATTCTAACGCAAAATTGGTTGAAAGCGAACGTTCTAGTGCTGATCGACCGATATATGTGGTCGTCGTTATCACCCGACTTGAATCCGCTAGACTTTTGTATTTGGGGTGTTTTACAGGTCAAGGCTTGTGCTACAAAACACACGTCGGTGGAAGCGCTCAAAGCTAGTCTTACGCGAGAATGGAATTGTTTAAGTGATGACGTCGTTCGAGCAGCGTGCGCTTCGTTCAGGAAGAGACCCAAGCTTGTAGTAAAGGCTAAAGGCGGTTTTATTCCATCGGACTAAGCCATAACATAACTTTGAACCATCTATTGTCATATGTAAAAAGCGTATAAATAAATATTGAAAATTAACAAAAATAAATTAACAAAAATAATTTATTTTCCCATACGGACAGTTCAATCGCCGGACCCGATATATATATATATATATATATATATATATATATATATATATATATATATATATATATATATGTCGCCGCAAGGATATCTTCTAAGCCTAAACTTTGCATTGTCTTTTAATTTTTATAAATTATAATTGTTAATATTACAATTTAATAACAGCAATTTATCAGAAACATAACATGTAACTAGCTAGTTCTTTAAAAACTCTTTTGGTTTACAAATCTCTTTATTGACAACTAATTCCTGGTAAAACAACTATTTATTCAATTATCAACTTTTAACTCAAATATTGTTTTAAATCGTAGAATAAATAATTGTCGATTTCTTATATTTACGCGAACACTACACATTGAAATAATACTCGTTTTTACGGAATTTATCGCGTATATTTAACTTTTTAATACCCGACGTTTCGAGAGCTTTACAGCACCCATGGTCACGGGAAGGACTGAGATGTTTAACGTCCAGGTGTCATAGTTAACCGCGGTTACCATAGATTAAGATTTAACTTTTGTTCCGATCTACACAGTACGAACTTATGGTATCATGAAGCCTTGCAGTTGTATGCTTGGGTTGGGATTTAATTTTATTTATTATAGGATCCCAAGCAGATGGTAGCACCCAGCCATCTTCTCTATTGAAATTAGGGTGTTTTTTGATTTCAATAGCCTCGCGAATCATCCTTGGAAGGAATCGGTGTTCTTTAGCGAGGATTTGTGGTCTATCAAATCTGATGTAGTGACGGGGGCGATCCTGTACATGTTCACAGACTGCAGACTTCCCGGAGCGTCGATTCTTCACATCAGCTATATGTTCTTTGACGCGGGTTTTAATTGATCTTTTAGTTTGTCCTATGTAGGAGAGACCACATTCACAATCAAGCTTGTACACTCCTGCATCTTGCAGAGGGACGTTACACTTGACTGATGGTAAAAACTGACCAATCTTCTTCGGCGGCTTGAAGTATGTTTTGATGGAAGCGCGCTTCAAGATGTAGCCAATCTTGTCAGTGACTCCTCTAACATATGGCAGTACAGCAGGTACACGCTCGACTGTGGCCGGCTTCACTCGTTCTCTGTGACGTAGGCGCGGGACCCGAAGTTTGTTGTCATGCAAAACTTGCTTGACGTGTTGGAGCTCGGCAGCCAGGTGTTTACTGTCACAGATCCCTCGTGCTCTCTGAAACAAAGATTTACCCACGGTAGCTAACTGTGAAGGATGGTGGTGAGAATCACCGTTTAAATATCTATCTGTATGGGTCTTTTTTCTATACACAGTATGGCTCAAGGTGTTATCAGGATTCCGAATTACTAACACATCTAGAAAAGCTAAGGAATTGTTTGCCTCTAACTCCATTGTGAACTGAATTTTAGAATTTATAGAGTTAAGATGGTCTAAAAATGCAGTTACTTTATCTAAAGGTAGAATTGTGACACTTTCACAATTCTACCTTTAGATAAAGTAACTGCATTTTTAAGTTAACTGTATATTTAACTTTTTAAATACCCGACGTTTCGAACGCTTTACAGCACTCATGGTCACGGGCGGGACTGAGATGTTCAACGTCCATATGTCATAGTTAACCGCGGTTACCATAGATTAATATTTAACTTTTGTTCCGATCTATACAGTATGAACTTATTGTATCTTGAAGTCTTGCAGTTGTATGCTTGTAGAACGACACTTTCACAATTCTACCTTTAGATAAAGTAACTGCATTTTTAGACCATCTTAACTCTATAAATTCTAAAATTCAGTTCACAATGGAGTTAGAGGCAAACAATTCCTTAGCTTTTCTAGATGTGTTAGTAATTCGGAATCCTGATAACACCTTAAGCCATACTGTGTATAGAAAAAAGACCCATACAGATAGATATTTAAACGGTGATTCTCACCACCATCCTTCACAGTTAGCTACCGTGGGTAAATCTTTGTTTCAGAGAGCACGAGGGATCTGTGACAGTAAACACCTGGCTGCCGAGCTCCAACACGTCAAGCAAGTTTTGCATGACAACAAGCTTCGGGTCCCGCGCCTACGTCACAGAGAACGAGTGAAGCCGGCCACAGTCGAGCGTGTACCTGCTGTACTGCCATATGTTAGAGGAGTCACTGACAAGATTGGCTACATCTTGAAGCGCGCTTCCATCAAAACATACTTCAAGCCGCCGAAGAAGATTGGTCAGTTTTTACCATCAGTCAAGTGTAACGTCCCTCTGCAAGATGCAGGAGTGTACAAGCTTGATTGTGAATGTGGTCTCTCCTACATAGGACAAACTAAAAGATCAATTAAAACCCGCGTCAAAGAACATATAGCTGATGTGAAGAATCGACGCTCCGGGAAGTCTGCAGTCTGTGAACATGTACAGGATCGCCCCCGTCACTACATCAGATTTGATAGACCACAAATCCTCGCTAAAGAACACCGATTCCTTCCAAGGATGATTCGCGAGGCTATTGAAATCAAAAAACACCCTAATTTCAATAGAGAAGATGGCTGGGTGCTACCATCTGCTTGGGATCCTATAATAAATAAAATTAAATCCCAACCCAAGCATACAACTGCAAGGCTTCATGATACCATAAGTTCGTACTGTGTAGATCGGAACAAAAGTTAAATCTTAATCTATGGTAACCGCGGTTAACTATGACACCTGGACGTTAAACATCTCAGTCCTTCCCGTGACCATGGGTGCTGTAAAGCTCTCGAAACGTCGGGTATTAAAAAGTTAAATATACGCGATAAATTCCGTAAAAACGAGTATTATTTCAATTGTCGATTTGATTATTAATCCTGGTAATTGAAATTGCTTAAGTAACCTAATGAATTCAATAAAAAGTTATTGTTTAGTCAAATATTGACCAATCAAATCGTCGACCAATCAGAGCACACCTAAGTCGTTATTACGTTTTCCTTACTGAATGAACGCGGGAACAGAATCACTTCAGTTCCTGCGCTCGTCAGTGTAGTTCTATTTTCCTGGTAAAACTTTGCAAGTATTATTTGTGAGTCTCATAATAGGAAGTGTAGAATAAAGTTGTAGTGCAAAATAAAAAAAGGGTGTGGTCTTAGATCTCTTTCATTACAATGGAAACAGTACACGGTAGCTCGACTGAACCCTTGTCAAATGGGGACAGTGGTGCTGCCTCACCATAAAAACAACCACTGGGTTTTCCGCTCCAACAATCATGTAGTTGTGTCCTTCACATTGCGCCGGTGTGTAATTGTGACAGGGACACACTGCAGTATGGTTAAACTGTAATTACTCTATGCTGAATGTATAGAGCGTTACGCTGTCCTATTATTGATAACAATAAATTGCGCAAGCAAGAGGGCAAGTTGAATATCAGCTCTCACATTTTTAATAATTAACGCTATCCTGTTATTTCCCACACAATTTTGGCTTATCGTGTTATACTTTCCGACATATATATATATATATATATATATATATATATATATATATATATACATATATATATATATATATATACATGACATGCATCGACTTCCTGGATGCAGGTCGCTCAGGACCGTGCTTTGTAGCATTATTTGGGGGAGGCCTATGTTAGTGGACTTGTGAAGGGTCACCTTCTTCTCTTATTTCGCATGTCCTTTTTTACATTCTTACAGAAGTGATATTCTTGACACAAGGTATTCTGAATCCATATTTTTCGACTTTCAGACTTACCAAAATATCTGTTCATAATCAGATTTATCAGCCACGGGAAATCAACACAAAGTTGTCTGTCATCTGTATGGGATCTAAACCAGTCCGTGTAGGTATGTTAATCCAGACACAAGCACTAGTCCTTACAAGTCCTTACAAAAATAATTAAATACCTGTGTCAGCCCAGCGCTCAATCAAGCGAGGCAAGTGTTTGCCATTAGGCGACCCTGTCCTCTCTGTCATACACCATCTAAGACTTCAAATGCACAGGAAACTTTATCGTTTTCGACCAAAACTTCTCCGTGAGCATGCGCAGAGAAAATACCGTTTTTTATAGCATTAGGTGACAAACGAGCACACAGTCTACCTTTATTTATCCTAAATTAAGAATCAAAATGCAAGTGCTTTGTCACATCTAAGGACTAAGATGGAATGCCTCCATTCCAGTAAAATGTGTCTCCAGTTCTCTACACTCACCATACGAAACACAGCAACATTACGCTGCTATTTTACGCTAGATTTCAGTGAGAGCGTGGACCTGCCCCGGTCTAGCCGACCCATTCGTACTACAACTATAATATAGCTGCAGCGTAGCTCGATCACGTAAATAGTTCGTACATCCCTTTCTCTTTGTAAATCCGGCCCAATGTTTTCCGTAAGTTTCTTTTATAATTACAATCAACGAAGTTAGAATAAAGGATGCAACTGAAAATTTTAGCATACAGTTTTCCGACAATGCGAAGCAGGCTGAGTCCAAGTTAGTTTTTACAGCCCTTCTGTGACGCTTAAGTTCCCAGCATATTTTTTTAATACAAGTAAATAAATAAGACAGAGAAGCACACACCACCACCTAATGTGGTAAGTGGATGCTGTGGTCCATATATACATCTACATCTATCTTCAATTAAGAATCAAAATGGGTGATGCATTGTCACCCTTGAGGATTAAGATGGAATACCTCATTTCCATTTATAAGGATATCCGCCTCGCCACACTCACCATACGAAACGCAGCAGTATCAAACTGTTATTTTACGCTATTCGTGCTAAATCCTAATTAAAGACCCATTCGTGCTAAATCCTAATTAAAGAAAGTTTACGGAAGGCTTGCCACCACTACTTCTTCAACCCTCAGCATTTCTAATGATATTCTACCATACCCATCTGCTTTACCTGTATCATGTTTTTAATCGCTTTAATTTTTTTCAAAGTTTCTTTTTCATTTACTTTAGGTGCCTCCTCCAGCTATAATACGTTAAACAACAGCTTTAAAAGTATTGCTTCCATCTCTTATATGTAATCATATTATTAAAAGAAATTAAATTAACTTTTTTTTAACATTTTATTACGTTGTATTGTGACGATCGCGCATCCTAGCTTAGAGTATCCAGCTACTGTGACGTGGTAGTGTTAGGTTAAATTATAGCTGCAATTTATGCTGCAATAAAATCTGTACATTAAGTTTTTAGTTTTCAGTTCTCGATGTGTTCTATTTGTCCTCGTGTCTGTATGACAACTTAATTTATAAGTACGCGGCTATCGCCCTATCGACAGACGGAAATTTATGTGAATTACCCAACGTTAAATAAACACACGTACGTGGCTCGTTAGCCTGTTTGCACGTACTACAGATAATAAAAACAGGGAAGATATGCCAAGAAAGCCTTACACGTGACGCTTTGATATGCGCAAAAAAATAGGATTATTTAGAAAGCCGTGGTCGGCTTTAAACATGCTTCCGACACCATCCGAAAAATAATTTAATTTAATGATCAAATGACGGCTTGTAACGTAAAAATGCACAAAAATAGAAGTACTAGCAAAGAGATTAATTGGTGGCATAACATATCGCCGGTTAAACAAAGATAAATCACTGTTTTTTATTATAAAACACTGTTTAAAGATTTATATTTTTTTTATTTTATTGAATAAGGTACACGAACAGACAGTAATTAAAAAGGTCTAAAATTAAAAATATATTGGTGTTGATCTAGACTACAATACAAAAGAGTGTGCACAGCATATTAATATAACTGCAGTAGACAAACTTCATTATCATCATTACAGCCCACTCGCAAGTCCACTGCTAAACATAGTCAAGAGCCACTTGCATCCATCTAGTTGGAGGATGCCCTTTACTTCGCCTGCCGGTACGAGGCTGCCACTCGAGAAACTTTTTTCCCCATCGGTTATCGGTTCTTCGAGCTTTATGACCGTCCCATTACCACTTCAGCTTGCTTATCCGTTGGAACATGTCGGTCACTCGGGTTCTAGCGCGGATAACCTCATTTCTAAGTTTATCATGCAGAGAAACTCCGAGCATAGCCCTCTCCATAGTTCGCTGAGCGACTTTGAGCTTCCTTATACGGTCAGCAGTGAAGGACCACGTCTCAGATTCATAGGTCATCACTGGCAACACGCACTGGTTGTACAATCTAGTTTGAGGTTTTGAGGTATGCCTGACTAGAAGACGTGTCGTAATCTCCCGGACGCAGCCCGGCCGAGTTGAATCCGTCGAATGACCTCTCGGTTGAAGTTGGACTTACCTAGTCGGACAACTTGTCCCAGATAAACATACTCGTCAACAACTTCGAGCTTAGTGCTCCCAACAAACACTGGCATAGGTATGACATGCATGGACATTACACATGAGTTTTATTTTGTCCATGTTCATTTTAAGACGGATAAGCTGTTGGGAAACACTATTGAGATCATTGAGTATAGTGCTTAGGTCCTCCAGTGATTCTGCCATAAGGACTATATCGTCGGCAAATCGAAGGTGAGTGATGTACTCGCTATTGACGTTAATACCGTATACTTTCCAAGCCAGTTGCTTGAAAACGAAAAGAGTTTTGGGGATATTACGTCACCGTGTCTTACACCTCAGTAGTTACGATGTACCAGTTCTGGCTCACTGAGTCAGAAGTTGTACAAGTACGACGTTCGTCGATTCACGATCCTAAAAATAAAAAAAAAAAAAATAAAAAAAAAAAATAAAAAAAAAAGGTTTTGGCATGCTCTGATCACGAATCTGCGGTCCATTTTTGCGTAGGATGTACGGTTCCGGAGATGTGCAGATCAATTAACTCTTATCTAATTGATATCCGCTTCGAGCCTCAACCGTCATTAGCGCTCCATTGTCCTTATCTACTTATCTATTGTTGATTGACTACCGTCATTATCTATTATTCGTCGGCGTGTGGGTCGGCTTATGCTATTGTATTATACTCCTTTGTTCCTATCTACACTAATCTGACTCATTAATAAAACACATTACCCAATTTTGTTAAAAGTTTTATTTATAAAATACAAAATCTTATTACTTATTATCTATAAAATAGGAGCGAAACATCTCATCCACTAAAATATCGTTGTACAATGTGTTCCCTGTAAATATACTCGTAAAACTATGCATTGAACATCCCTGAAACTTATATAGCCAAATACATTAAGCAATATTCGCCACAAACTGAAGTCCACTCATTCTGAATCCTATCAACATTCCAGTTCCATCTTTTACAATTTCTTTTAAAAAACTCTAGATGATATCGTACAGGTGCCCGTCCGAATGAATCAAAATATTGACCGACGTCATTCGTATCGATATATAAAGCTACCCAATGTGACCCTGGTTTATCATCTGTATCCAAATTGCATATTATATACGTTGGTACGTGGGTGTACATGGGTAGTTTATTGGCAGCATAAACATTATTTTCTAGAGTGGGGTGAATCTTTTTCAGATGTTGTTGTACATCTAGTGTATCCATAATATTACTGCTATTAGTAGATTATTACAGTACCAATCTACTCAATGACTAATATAGGAGTGATCAATTATAGTGATTTCTAAATATTAAATTGCATTCTTTGTGTTATACAAATCGTATTTGAGTCACCAATACACTGAACAAGACACGACAGGAAGGACGTAGGAATGTAGAGATAAGCAACAGAATGTAAGGTAAGCTTGTTGACGCATAAAGATACTATCAATTCTACTGCAGAAATTCTTTAGATTAGAATTATTACTCACTGGTACTATATAAGACCAAGCAACTGCAGTCATGGAGTTAGTGTATGGTCGTTTGACCGCAGTGGATCTATCAATACTACGTTTGTGTTACTTCAACGCATCAAAGGCCATGGATGTAAGTGTTTATTCTATTGACAAACTTACTTTTCTTTCTGTTATATTCTTACGTGTGTATGATTTAGTGTTAACAAATTATATTTAAATATTATGTGTGTGTATATGGTTAAGCCGTGGTAGCTCAGATGGTTAGCGCAAAATGTAAAATTCACAGTACGCGACCCGGGTTCGATCCCCGCCGGCACCAATTAAATTGTTAATTACAATTTTAAGTGCTGATTTACCACGTGCTCAGCGTAGCCCTAAAACCCTCTCAGAAATGAGAGGAGGCCTATGTTCAGCAGTGGACTTTAATAGGTTGTAACTTTAGCTTTTTTAACTTTTATGATTAAGTGTTAACAAATTGATATTAACATGATAACTGTGTTGTTGCAGAAATCATTGAGCTTCGATGAAAATACCTATAAACAGTATTACTACTCTCCACTCTCCCCTCAAGAAGAGAGTGATGACATCGTCATTAATAATAACACATGCGATGGTGGAAAAAGAAAATCGCAATCGATTGATCATTTTTTTGAAGCTGAATCAAAAATAAAAAAGAGGAAGCTGTTATCATCAACCGTAGCACGAGCCGCTAGAGATGGTGTATCGTACATTTCTACTAATTCTGACGACGGAGACCAAGCGACGCATCTCATCAAAATTGAAATGTACGATATGAAGAAGCTATCCAAGATTCCAACTACTGATCATTGGAAACATGCTTCCACGAGGATTAAATATTACGTAAAGACTAATAAGGATAGCATCTACGACAACACAAACGCCCTCGTATACAATATTACAAAGACAATAGCAGAAAGTGAAAAAGTTAAAAAATACTTTTTTAACAATGACAGTCATTAGCTGATCATTAGTGAATGTGATTCTGTTTACTTAAATTACTTCCGTGTACTCATTATATTCTATTTCTAATCCTTTGTTAAACTTAAATATCGGACATTATTTGAAATTTGGGTATCAGTTGGTCTACCAACACTGAACTGTTACTTACTCTGCTACCTATTTTCTTCTTTACTATAAGGATGGCAAACTTCAGTGAAGTGTGCACCAGTGCTTTCTTCTTCACAACCATGGAAGAGAATACGGAACTATTCAACAGCGAATTAAATCAGGAGTTGTTTAAAGTTTGTGATGAAATGGAGAAGGATCAACTGTTCGATTCATCGTATGATGATGAGTTGTATAATCACTGTGCGATGGTTGAAACACAGTTTAAGTAAGTAAAATAAACATTCATTTCGATCATAATTTACACAATGTCTTGTACAGTTTTTAATAAATTTAAACATTTTAGTAGTCAACCACTACAACTTGGAAGAGGAACGAAGCGAACGAGCAGCAAAGAACCCAAGATCATCAAAAAACCAACAACGGAAGCAGAAGCGCCTACCTCTGCAGGGAACAGTATCAGTAACGATGATCAAGTGGAATGTCTAACGTGTCATATATTTATCAAGAAACGGTATTTAGCTAATCATTTTAAAAGTAATGTTCACAAAAATAATCTTTTAAATTCACATAATTCTTTATCAAACGTTAGTGTTATTGAATCTGCTTTTGGAAATAGGATTTTAACTTATAAAATCAAGAGTAGAGTAGATAGTTCGACATTGGTAAATTTTGAAACTCCTGAACTATTTTTAAATTCTATTAAAGATGTTATTTTATTTTTAATACAAGAGTGTATTCATCAACACATAATTTTTAAAGTAAACTTCATATTGCATGCTGATTTTGTTCAACAAACTAAACATATTCATGATACGTTCGATTTTCAAACGCTTAACTATATTATTTGTCAAGGAGATGACTTAAATATTTTTTTTTCATCTTTAAATGATACAATTACTACTAAAATTAGTGCATTTGAAAAAAAAGATAGTGGATGGAGTCTAAAAAACATAAAATCTATAGACATGAATGTTAATAAATTTAACCCCCTACGCGGTACTTCATACATAGATCTTCCTCGTGACATAAAATTAAAAAAGGCTGTTATAAATGTAAAAAGCAAGGATTATTTTTGTTTTAAATGGGCGTTACTCTCGGCGTTATATCCCGTAAACAAAAACGCGGATCGTGTATCATCGTACGTTAAACATGCAAATAAACTTAAATTTGATGGTATTTCCTTTCCAGTTAAAATTTCTGACATAGCAAAAGTAGAGAAATTAAATGATATTAGTATTAATGTTTTTGGGTTAGAATATAATAAAGAAAAACGATGTAATTCTATAGTAGGTCCATTATTTTTAACAAAGTGTCGTAAAGATAGACATATCAATTTATTATTTTTTTCCAAGGATACAAAAAATCATTATTGTTACATAAAAAATTTATCGCGGTTAGTTAGTAAACAAATTTCAAAAGACGGTCACATCATGTACATTTGCGAAGCATGTCTACTTCACTTTCCATCTAAGGAAAGTTTAAATAACCATGAACAATACGATTGTGCCCACATTTGTACAGAATTACCAAACAGTGAAACTTTTAAAAAAAAGAATTGGTTTGGTCAACCTATTTCAAATGATAAAATTAAATTTGATAGTTATGAAAAAAAGTTGAAGATACCATTCGTAGTTTATGCTGATTTTGAAGCATTTTTAAAACCAATAGAATCATGTTCTAACGATCCTTCCAAACCTTTCACACACAATATTCAGAAACATGAAGTACATAGTTTTGGTTATTATATTAAATGTTCATATGATGATAAATTATCAAAATATGTAACGTATTGCGGACCCAACTGTGCACAAGTGTTTGTGGAAAGTTTATCTAACAATCTCAAAGAAATAAATAGACTTCAAAAATATCCTCCACTTCCGCTAACAAATGAAGACAAAAACCAAATTTCAAATGCAACCATTTGTCATATTTGTGAAACAGAGTTAGCAGAACATTTTTATGATTTTGATTGGTACACCGGTAGTTTTATAGGTGTTGCTCACGAATCATGTAGCTCGAAGTTCAGAAAACCTCGTTATATACCAATATTTTTACACAACCTTAGTCACTATGATGCTCATTTTATTGTTCACGCGTTAAACTTTTGTGATGGTGAAGTCGAAGTTATCCCTCAAAATAAAGAAAAATATATATCCTTTTCCAAAAAATTAAAAATGAATAACCACGAAATTATATTAAGATTCATAGATTCATTTAAGTTTTTATCATGTAAATTAGAAGAATTGGCCAAAAATCTCAGTAATGATCAATTTCAAGAATTACGTAGAAATTATCCTAATGATGAAGATTTCTTTCGTTTAAAACGGAAAGGCGTTTATCCATATGAACTTATGACTAATTATGATAGTTTAAGCCTAACATCGCTCCCCGAACAAAAATTTTTTTATAGCTCGCTCACAGATTCCCATATTTCAAATGATGATTACAATCATGCTAAAGATGTTTGGAAACACTTTGGGTGTTGTAATATGCTAGATTATTCAAACCTGTATTTAAAAACAGACGTTTTACTTTTAACCGATGTATTTGAAAACTTTAGAAAGTTATGTATTAATACTTATGATTTAGACCCTGCCCATTATTACACAGCACCCGGTTTAAGTTGGGAAGCAATGTTAAAATATACAAAAATAGAATTAGAACTTTTAACAGATTATGAGAAAATTGCATTTATTAGATCAGGTATCAGGGGTGGTGTATCTCAATGTAGTAATCGTTATGCTAGAGCTAATAACAAATATATGGGGGATTATGATGCAGGGAAACCAAATTCATATATCACATATTTTGATGCCAACAATTTATATGGTTGGGCTATGTCTCAATGTCTTCCTACTGGTGGATTCGAATGGGTAAATCCGAATACAGAATTTAATGTGTCTGAGACATCGAACTTCGGTTTTATTTTAGAAGTTGATTTGGAATATCCAGATGAACTTCATGATTTACATTCGGACTTTCCTTTATGCCCCGAAAACATTTGTGCAGACAATATTAATGAAAATAAACTAGTCCCAAATTTAAATAATAAAGATAAATATGTAATTCATTACAGAAATTTAAAGCAGTGCATAGAAATGGGGGTTAAATTAACTAAAATTCATAGAGTTTTAAAATTTAAACAGTCTCGCTGGTTGAAGATGTACATAGATCTAAACACAAAATTAAGAACGTTAGCAAAATCAGATTTCGAAAAAGATTTTTATAAATTAATGAATAATTCAGTCTTCGGAAAGACTATGGAGAATATTGAAAAAAGGGTTAACATAAAATTAGTTACACACTGGGAGAACCAGGGCAAAGCTTTAGGTGCTCAAGATCTAATCGCTAAACCACAATTTCATAGTCTTTCAGTATTTTCGGAAAACCTAGTTGCGGTTCAGTTGCAAAAAACAAAGTTAATATATAACAAACCAATTTATTTAGGGTTTTGCATTTTAGATATTTCAAAAACATTAATGTATGATTTTCATTATAACTATATGGTTAAAAAGTTTAGTAAAATCAAATTATTGTATACAGATACGGATAGTTTAATATATCATATATTTACAGATGATTTTTACTCTGATATAAAACCTGACCTTTCATCATACTTTGATACCTCAGCTTATGATGCAAATAATATTTTTGAATATCCAAAATTAAATAAAAAGAAATTAGGTTTTTTTAAAGATGAAAATAATGGTAAAATCATGAAAGAATTTGTGGGTTTACGATCCAAAATGTACGCTTTTAACTTAGAGAATAAGACTATAGCCAAGGCAAAAGGCGTAAATAAATGTATCACTAAAAAGATGACCATGGATAATTATAAGTCTTCTCTATTTAATAAAAAAGTGCAATATTATAGTATGCTTAGATTTAAATCAATTAAACACACAATTTTTACACAGAAATTAAATAAGATTGGTTTATCATATAATGACACAAAGAGGCATATTTTAGATAATAATATTGAAACATTAGCTTGGGGTCATTATAAACTGCGTTATGTAAGTGTTGATAGTTTTTAATTTTATGTCTGCATGTAAATAAAATTTGTATTGATTGTAAAATAATGATAATAGTATAATATGACGTAGAGTTTATTACATATTTAATCGTTGTTTTATTGTAAATAATTTAAGTTAATTGTTGTTTATATTTGCGTGTGTGTGTGTGTGTGTGTGTGTGTGTGTGTGTGTGTGTGTGTGTGTGTGTGTGTGTGTGTGTGTGTGTGTGTGTGTGTGCATTTATTTGAGATTGAGTTGATTGTAAAATTATGATGTACTAATTGTGTTAGAAATAGTATACAGATCATTCTGTTTTATATAATGTTTGCAATATATATTAATTGTTAACACCAACACTTTCATTTTTTATTTCACCCCTTAGAACTTTAGACGTGTATAATGTTTCACTTTATCCATCCGTTTACTGCTATTGTGGCGGGGCCAAGTGGATGTGGGAAGTCAAATTTTGTAACAAATTTCATAAAGTCAGTTACAGAAATATGTAATTGTGATTTTAATCAGATCACGTGGTGCTTTGATGAAATGCAACCTTTATATAATTTACCAAATGTTAACTACCATCAAGGAATTCCAAATGTTAATATGTTTGACGGTGAAAACCCACATCTTGTTATTATTGATGATCTAATGAGAGAGTCCGATGGAAGAATTGTGGATATATTTACAAAAGGTAGTCATCACAGGAATCTTAGTGTATTTTATTTAACACAAAATTTATTTCATCAGGGTAAAGGGCAAAGAGACATATCCTTAAACTCAAGTTATATAATATATTTTAAAAACCCTCGAGATAAAACTCAAATAAGATATTTAGCACGACAAGTGTCACCAGATAACCCAAAATTTATTGAAGATGCCTACAGGGATGCAACTCTAGAGGCGCATGGATATTTAATGGTAGATTTAAAACAGAATACCAATGATTTTTGTCGTATCAAGACAAATGTCTTCCCATTTAATGGTTTCTGCACAGTCTACGTCCCCACAAAAGAGTTTAAATACACCAAGAATCAAACATTTCAAATCATTGCTAAATGATGCATCGTCGACTCACAACGCATAAACATTTGCTAAACGCTTTGCATACGCTTAAACCAAAATATCAAAGAGCATTACTTAAAACGTGTGATGAAGAAGAAATTAACTGTATTTGTGAGTGTATTCATATCGTTTTACAAGGAAAAGTACCTCTTAAAGATCAAGATAAACAAAAATTGAATAAACACAAAAATATACTCCGTCAACTAGTGCGTAAGTGTAAACATAAACTAAGAAAAAATATAATTATACAAAAAGGAGGGGCTTTCTTACCAATAATATTAGGTGCAATATTGAGTGGATTAGTGAGTGGACTAGCCAGTTAACATGGAAAATGCAAAGAAAATGATACTTATCGAACCTGGATTGATTGAAAAATTAAAACAAGAAAATAAGGTTAATACGAGTAGTAGTTTATCTCGATTAGATATCGAAATGCAAAATATTATGAATAGTAAGACGGAAGACCGAAAGAAATGGATGTTATATTTACAAACACTGCAAAGATACCTTCATTTTACCGAAGAGGATCGTCAACCACTCAGATTACCAATTTATTCTGATACATCTAATGAAGATTCAAACGAGTCTAAAATTGGTTTTAAAAATAAAGATAGAGATCTAAAAACTTCAGTTGATGCTGAATCTTTGTTGGAGGAGAATCGATCCATCAAAAGTAAAGAAAATGTTGAAAATCCACTTTACACACCAGCTCAAATACTCAGTTTAATACCAAAAACTTATAATAAAAAAGGACAGTTATTATTAAACTTAGTTGAAACAAGTAGAGGTAAAATACATTGGGATAATGAAGGTACAGTCACAATTGATAATGAAAAAATTCCTGGAAGTAATATTGTTGATTTAATAAATGATTCACTAAGACCCTTAAAAAGAAGTGATCCAGTAGGTTGGGATAGATTTGCTGAAGCATTAAAAGATATTAAAGTACCACTTACTTATATTGGAAATCCAAAGAGATGTGAGTTTATTAACCAACTTCAAGCAAAAGATCTGAACAAACCCTCTGAGATTGAATTTCAAGAGTTTTCTACACCGAGCAGTAGAGATAAAAAGTCTACAACTAAAATACGTAAAAGGCTTGAGTGGGAAAAATGGACCCCGTACTAGAAGAAATTAACAGGATTTATTATGATCCATCTAATCCCGCTGGTTTTGGTAGTATTGATAAATTATCAAAAGCCATGAAGGGTAAAATGAATAAAAAGCAAGTAAAGGAATGGTTAAAATCACAAGAAACATACACATTACATAAACCCATTCGAAAAAAATTCCCGCGTAATAGGTACATTCTATCAAATATTAATGAACTGTGGCAAGCTGATTTAAGTGATATGCGAACTTATTCTCAATATAATGATGGTTTCAAGTATATACTTTGTGTTATTGATGTATTTAGTAAATATGCTTTTGCAAGACCAATGAAAAAGAAAAACTCAGAAACAACAAAAGAATGTTTTGAAAGTATATTTACTGAAAGTAATTTAACACCTACTCACATACAATCTGATAAAGGTACAGAATTTGTTTCAAAAGATGTACAAAAATACTTTAAATCCAAAAAGATTAATTACTATACCACTAACAATCCTGACATTAAGGCCAGTATTGTTGAACGATTTCAAAGAACACTAAAAATGAAAATGTGGCGTTATTTCACTCATAATAATACTTATAGATATATAGATGTTTTACAAGATTTAATATACTCTTACAATCACAGCTTTCACTCTAGTATTAAGATGTGCCCATGTTATGTAAATTCCAACAATATTATGACAGTTTGGACTAATCTTTATGATAGACGGTCAAACAAACTTTCTTTAGAAAATCCTAAACCAAATTTCAATGTGGGTGATTATGTTCGAATAACTAAATATAAACATGCTTTCCAAAAAGGATATGAATCAAATTGGAGTGATGAAATATTTATTATATCTTCAATAATTGATAGATCTCCATGGGTTGTTTATACAATAACAGATTTACAAAATGAACCAATAGTTGGTACTTTTTATGAAAGAGAATTACAGAAAATCACTTACAACCCCACCTCACAATATAAAATAGATAAAATAATTGACACTCGTTACTCAGGTAACAGAAAAGAAGTATTAGTGAAGTGGAAAGGTTATCCAGATAAATTTAACAGTTGGATTTTAGCTTCTAGTTTAAAAGAAATATGAATAAAGAAAGTTTTTATTTAACTTTGCTCAGCAATAGTTCAATGGAATATTTTCCTGATAACAAGACCACAAATTTTTCAACGAAATTACCGAAAGCTATTAAATTAGAAGGTGAATGGTCGGTTGGAGTTGTCGAGTTTCAATATCCATGTACCATGTTTACTGTTCAAGATCATGAAAATGTTATATACATTACAAAATCTATGTTAATGCCTAATGAGGATAAACCATCCACAGTGTACTACAAAAAACATATTCCAGCTACCAACTATGATAACGTTGAGCATATTTTAAGAGTGTTAAATGGTATCGGAGAGAACTTGAAATTTCGCTATGATGAAATAACAAAATTTGTGTCTATTTCTGTTTTGGATAAAAATATAACATCCGTAACATTATCACCCAAATTAAGTTTACAACTAGGTTATGAACCAAATAAAAATCTCCTAGAGAGAAATTTTGGAAAGTGTCCTGCTAATTTACACTTAGGGTTACCATCTCAACTCTTTCTATATTGTGACATTATCGATCCTCAGATTGTGGGTGATGTTATGACTCCTTTACTAAGAGTCATTTCATTAGATCCTACAAAATACATTTATGGTGCAAATAAAATGCACGTTTTCTCTCAACCTCACTACTTACCTGTTATGCGAAGAGAGTTCGATACGCTGGAAATAGTTATAAGATCGAGCACAGGACAAAAAATACCATTCCAGTTTGGAACCGTGTGTATTAAACTACATTTCCGAAAATTATAATAATGAATTCCCTTCGTGATCATCATAAATGTCCATATGAAAATTATTATACACATCAAGCTGGGTCAGGAGTTGGAGTAATTTATAAGGGTGCACCATACCAACGCGGTCATGGTATTGGGAGCTTCTTAGGGGGGTTATTTAGATCAGTTTTACCTTTACTTTCAAGTGGTGCTCGAGTGATTGGTAAGGAGGCATTAAGCGCTGGAGTAGGACTTTTATCGGATATGGTTCAAGCGCGTCCTATGGAAGCCTCAATAAAAGATCGTCTAAAGCAAGTTAGTACGAATTTAAAACGAAAGGCTGATGAGAAAATTGATCAATTTAACATGACAGGATCTGGGTATAAAACTAAAAGAAAACGATTGACCTCGTTCATTCCACCATTAACTGCTAAAGTGAAAGCTGCGAAAAAACTTGGTCTAAAACCAAAAAATAACAAAGATATATTTTCAAATTAAATATGTCTTTCCTTCATAATCATTCTTGCGAGTGCGTTAAGTCAGAATTGGATTTGTTTGCACTACCGTCTACACAAACTAGCATTGAAAATGGATTGTGGATTCATTATAAACCAATTTCATCTCTTGGTGATGATGGACCTATCGAGTTTCAAGTTCCTGGGACAGGCGATGACTACATAGATTTGTCTCATACATTACTCCACATAAAGGCAAAAGTATTAAATCAAGATTCAACTAACTTGATATCTACTACAATAGTAGCACCTGTAAATAATTGGCTGCATTCACTTTTTAGTCAACTTGATGTTTATTTAAACCAAAAACTTGTATCACCACCTAATAATACCTATGCATATCGAGCATACATGGAAACCCTTTTAAACTATGCTCCTGCTGCTAAACAATCTCATCTTACTTGTAGTCTTTGGTATGATGATACAGCAGGAAAAATGGATTCTACGGATGGTAAAAACATAGGATTTGTTAAAAGACAGGAATTGATTAGTGAAAGTAAGGAAATAGAAATGATTGGTCATCTTCACGGTGACATTTTCAACCAAGATAAATTTTTAATTAATGGTGTTGAAATGAGTGTTAAATTGGTTCGATCTAGAGAGAGCTTTAATTTAATTGCTGGGTCAAACGATGTAAAGTTTAAAGTTTGCATTACGGATGCAACTCTTATTGTTCGACGAGCACGAATTAATCCAAGTGTATTACTCGCACATCAAAAAGTTTTAGCTTCTACCACTGCTAAATATCCTATTACTCGAGCTGAAGTAAAAGTTTTAACAATTCCATCGGGTGTTCAAGGAAAAACTCTTGATAATATATTTTTAGGGCAGGTACCCAAAAGATGTATAATTGGATTTGTGAACAATTCTGCATTTAATGGTTCCCTTACTAAAAATCCATTTAACTTTGAAAACTATGGTATTAATTCTTTCAGCTTATATATTGATGGTCAACAAATACCTTCAAAAGCTTTGCAACCATCTTTTAATAATAGCATATTTACATCAGCATATCATACTCTATTCTCGGGAACTGGTATTCACTTTCTTAATGAAGGAAATGGAATCTCTTGTGAACAGTATGCCAAAGGTTACTGTCTATTAGCATTTGACTTAACTCCTGATTTATCAGCCAACTCATCAGCTCATTGGAATCTCATAAAGCATGGTAGTGTAAGATTAGAAGTACGATTTGAATCCTCACTAATACAAACAATTAACTGTATAGTTTATGCTGAGTTTGATAATATTATTGAGATAGATAAAAACAGAAATGTTACTGTAGACTATAGTAGTTAAGGTTATAATATGTGTTGTGTGATAGATTTTATGAGTTATGTGTAATGCATTTTGTGTGTATGTAACTATGTGAAACATTATAAAATTAAATAAAACAAATTGTATGCAATATATTATTTTTTTATTTCTTTATAAATATTCTATTTAATGTAATACAAAACTCTGTTCGAGTTTAAATTTAACATAAGCACACTGACTAAACCACTGAACATGCTGCTGCCAAGGATCATCATCATCTTCCCAATCTTTTAAGCCACCACCACAATGGAAACACTTGGTCTTGTCTGCATGGCCAGTATAAAAGAAACCGGCTTCTGCAAGATCTTCAGGTTTCTGTCGCATAACGAGAGGCCAGTTTTCGAAACTGAGCAACCGGCTAGATTTTGAACTGAAGAATGGATATTCAGCTCTTGAGTACTGCATATTCTTCTCGTTTTCATCTCCACTCAGTGTTGTAGTTTTGTTCTTCAATGATGTGTTCTGTACACGTATGCCACACTCATCTCTTTCTTCTGCTCTTGTCTTCCTGTAATTTAAGTAAACAGAATCACATTCACTAATGATCAGCTAATGACTGTCATTGTTAAAAAAGTATTTTTTAACTTTTTCACTTTCTGCTATTGTCTTTGTAATATTGTATACGAGGGCGTTTGTGTTGTCGTAGATGCTATCCTTATTAGTCTTTACGTAATATTTAATCCTCGTGGAAGCATGTTTCCAATGATCAGTAGTTGGAATCTTGGATAGCTTCTTCATATCGTACATTTCAATTTTGATGAGATGCGTCGCTTGGTCTTCGTCGTCAGAATTAGTAGAAATGTATGATACACCATCTCTAGCGGCTCGTGCTACGGTTGATGATAACAGCTTCCTCTTTTTTATTTTTGATTCAGCTTCAAAAAAATGATCAATCGATTGCGATTTTCTTTTTCCACCATCGCATGTGTTATTATTAATGACGATGTCATCACTCTCTTCTTGAGGGGAGAGTGGCGAGTAGTAATACTGTTTATAGGTATTTTCATCGAAGCTCAATGATTTCTGCAACAACACAGTTATCATGTTAATATCAATTTGTTAACACTTAATCATAAAAGTTAAAAAAGCTAAAGTTACAACCTATTAAAGTCCACTGCTGAACATAGGCCTCCTCTCATTTCTGAGAGGGTTTTAGGGCTACGCTGAGCACGTGGTAAATCAGCACTTAAAATTGTAATTAACAATTTAATTGGTGCCGGCGGGGATCGAACCCGGGTCGCGTACTGTGAATTTTACATTTTGCGCTAACCATCTGAGCTACCACGGCTTAACCATATACACACACATAATATTTAAATATAATTTGTTAACACTAAATCATACACACGTAAGAATATAACAGAAAGAAAAGTAAGTTTGTCAATAGAATAAACACTTACATCCATGGCCTTTGATGCGTTGAAGTAACACAAACGTAGTATTGATAGATCCACTGCGGTCAAACGACCATACACTAACTCCATGACTGCAGTTGCTTGGTCTTATATAGTACCAGTGAGTAATAATTCTAATCTAAAGAATTTCTGCAGTAGAATTGATAGTATCTTTATGCGTCAACAAGCTTACCTTACATTCTGTTGCTTATCTCTACATTCCTACGTCCTTCCTGTCGTGTCTTGTTCAGTGTATTGGTGACTCAAATACGATTTGTATAACACAAAGAATGCAATTTAATATTTAGAAATCACTATAATTGATCACTCCTATATTAGTCATTGAGTAGATTGGTACTGTAATAATCTACTAATAGCAGTAATATTATGGATACACTAGATGTACAACAACATCTGAAAAAGATTCACCCCACTCTAGAAAATAATGTTTATGCTGCCAATAAACTACCCATGTACACCCACGTACCAACGTATATAATATGCAATTTGGATACAGATGATAAACCAGGGTCACATTGGGTAGCTTTATATATCGATACGAATGACGTCGGTCAATATTTTGATTCATTCGGACGGGCACCTGTACGATATCATCTAGAGTTTTTTAAAAGAAATTGTAAAAGATGGAACTGGAATGTTGATAGGATTCAGAATGAGTGGACTTCAGTTTGTGGCGAATATTGCTTAATGTATTTGCTATATAAGTTTCAGGGATGTTCAATGCATAGTTTTACGAGTATATTTACAGGGAACACATTGTACAACGATATTTTAGTGGATGAGATGTTTCGCTCCTATTTTATAGATAATAAGTAATAAGATTTTGTATTTTATAAATAAAACTTTTAACAAAATTGGGTAATGTGTTTTATTAATGAGTCAGATTAGTGTAGATAGGAACAAAGGAGTATAATACAATAGCATAAGCCGACCCACACGCCGACGAATAATAGATAATGACGGTAGTCAATCAACAATAGATAAGTAGATAAGGACAATGGAGCGCTAATGACGGTTGAGGCTCGAAGCGGATATCAATTAGATAAGAGTTAATTGATCTGCACATCTCCGGAACCGTGCATCCTATGCAAAAATAGACCGCAGATTCGTGATCAGAGCATGCCAAAACCTTTTTTTTTTTTTTTTTTTTTTTTTTAGGATCGTGAATCGACGAACGTCGTACTTGTACAACTTCTGACTCAGTGAGCCAGAACTGGTACATCGTAACTACTCACCTCTTTGGAGAGGTTTTGTACTCTGGTTCAGTACTCGGATAGTCATCGTAGCGCTACGTTCAAACACTTGGATATTTTTTTTTTTATTAAAGGGTGACAAACGAGCAGGTACGAGTGCTACCTAGCGCTTTTCGCTATATGTGTATTAGTGTTGCCAGGTCCAATGGGCCAAATATAGGGACGGAAGGAAAAATGATGGAGAATTTGATTTACAAATCTAATTAAATAAAAATAAAAATTAGGTTTTTTGTAGTCACTTTGGCCGCCATGAGTAAGTATATAAAGTCTTTTTGACACAATGCTCAATTTGTTTTTTTTTTGCCTGAGCTGACCAACGAATAATTTATTGTCCAGGTACGCAACCCTCGTCGATACACTCCCAATTTTTACAACGTAATTAATGAGAGACTTTGAGAGAGCTTGTAGTTTTGATTACTATGTCTAAAAATAATAGACACTGCTGAAGCTGAGGCGGCCCAAGTTGTGGCTTTGCTACAACAGGACTTAAGTCAACTCGTCGTAGCCAGGAAGTTAAATATGAGCCGTTCTGCAGTGCGACAAGTTTTCCAAAGATTTCTGGAGACTAGGCAGTATCGAAGAAGATCTGAATCTAGAAGACAAAGAGTGACAACTCAAAGAGACGATCACTTTATATTGGTATCAGCTGCAGCTATCTGGCGTTGACCTCCAGCGACTTACGTGAAGATCGGGGTGTGACTATAAGGTACAGTACTGTAAAAAGGAGACTTTATGAGCAGAATTTAAGACCTCACGAGCCAGCAATAGGGCCACAATTGACCACAGCTCATCGACTTGTCAAACTTCAATTTGTAACGTTACCATATCAACTGGACCATAGGACAATGGGAGTGAAAAGGAAACTCAGCTTTGTAAACGTTCAACTAAGAAACAGAAGGGAGGAATCGAGGCTTCTCTCGATCCGGCCTCCTATCACGCCTACGTTGGGCTCGGGAACAACGTATGTGATCTCCGCAAACGGAGTAACACATAAGGGCGATAACCTCTTCCTTTTCAGAAAATAGGTTCAGGCGGGGATTACGAGTCTTCCGAAGTCGTCCCGGTCCCAACGCCTTAATTCTTCGATGTGGACTGTATAATTTTGAGGGATGAATTTCTTGGGAATAAAACAGCAATTATCTTCAAACCGTTCCGTGAGAGAGTAATCACTTTTCCCTATCACTTCCCTACACTTTTTCTTTCTTCTTCTTATTGACTGCTGGTTTGATTCCCGAACTTCCCGAACTAATCCCGAAGGATTCCCGAACGAATTGCAAGAAAACTCGTGTACTGAGCTACCCCTGAGCTATACGCGAAAGAGAGCCGCGCCATTTGCGCGCTCGCGCAACTTAATTACATCAATTTGTACTATCACTCTCTCACGGTTTTGTCAATTATTTATTTTGTATAAGACATACATTTATACAATTTACTTATAAAGATAGCACAAAAAAATATCTTTACAACGATATACGTTACATTTTCACATCACAAAAAACCTTTTATTTATTAAACAAAATGTGCCTATTTTACTCACATTGAACAAGTTGGAATTTCTTAAATATTTAACATAGAAAGTTAGTTAAAACAATGTTTTCCACTTCAAATTATACATATCTTAACTAATACAACAGTTTAGTTTACATTTTCTCTATTCATTTCACTTATTAAAACACTTTTAAATTTCTTATACAAAACTATCATTATTTCACTTATTCACTGGAATTTTCACATAAAAATAACACAGAACTCACCTCTTTTGCATGCACAATCAATCTGAAACGTTTTACAAGTCATTACGTACATAAATTGCTGAAATTACAAATATTTAAATTTTTACATATTTGGCCTCCCAATAACGTGGCTAGCGTGCGTCTATGATCTCACACTATTTGAACAACTAACTTTTGCACGGCTATCGACCATCAGAAAAAATGGAAAGTCTAATATCAACAATAATAGGTGAATAAATGCTTCTACATAATTCTCAAACTGTAGGAAACTATTTCTAATCAGATTCTTATCAGTTATCATGTTTCTTATCAGATAACATAGACAAAATATTTCATGAATCAATACATTGAAAATAGGCATTTGTTTTCATACAATCATATCAAACTTACATAAGACAATACTTATGCAATTAGTTTCCATTAATTCTACTTATGCACAGGGATTATCTCGACCGGGGAACCAATCCGGTCTCTAACTTTATTTTAATATTTCTTTAAATTAAGATCATTTCAACCGGGGAACAAATCCGGTAACATAATTTATATCTTAAAAATTCCTTATATGAATTTATTAAGAAAATATTACTAGGAAAACAATAAACTGTTCCGGCCTGGGAGTCGAACCCAAGACCTTCATATCATTAATTCGATATTTCTTTAAGATTTAACTAAGCATTTTCTTATTAGAATACTGTTGCTTGATAATTTGCTTTTTAGAAGCTATTCGTAATCGGTTAATTAATAAATTGAAATATTCTTATAAGCGCGTCGCCAACAGGGAGTCAGTTTTTTTTAGTGATGGGAGTCCAATGACTTTATACGGTTCTGATGGACGCCGTTATGTCAAGCGATGGCCAGGTGAACGTTGTACCCTGTGTTGCGTATCAGTTATGGTGGGGTCGCTGTAATGTTTTGGCTGGGATATCTTTGACTAGACGCAAGGGGCTAGTTTTCATACAACAGGCTTAAACTGTGGCACGCTACATTACCGACATTTTAGAAGACCATCTGGTGCCATATGCCGGCTATATTGGAGAGAACTTTGAATTAATCCATGATAATGCACGACCACACGTAGTGTGCATTACTACCGATTACCTTGAAGAGGTCGATAATCGTATTATGTCGTGTCCAGCAAGAAGCCCTGATCTCAACCCTATAGAGCACATGTGGGAGACCCTAAAACAAAGGGCTAGGGCCTGTAATCCAGTTTCTACAACATTAGGAAACCTTGAAACCGCTGTTATGGAAGAATAGAACCGAATCCCTCAAGAGACCATTAAAAACTTGATAAAGTGCTTAAAACGGCGATTGCGGGCCGTCATTCGAGTAAGAGGAGGGAATACGCAGTATTAAATTGCAACAATTGTGTACATAACATTTAAGACAGAGAAAAAGTAAAGTAATCTTTCTTAGCTCTGTCGAAATATAGTTTACGTGAGGTGTTTTGAGGTTACACGTATGTTCTACTGGTTTAATTATCATGTTGTCGTCAGGATTAAAGAAAATTATTTAAAAAAAAATTTATTGGTAACTTAAAAACATTGGGAAGAAAAATTACCCACATGTCATGAGTATTGCACTTTATTGTTTATGTATATATTCCAAAAGTTCTTGATCATATCAGCTGCTTTTTCCCCGATCATCATTCCCGGTGCGCTAGTGTGGGCAGATATAGGCATTGGTATGATTCCTGTATCAACAACTCGTAACCTTTTGACACCATGCACTCGTAATTCAGGATCTACAATGGCTAGTGGATCGCTTTCCGGTCCCATTCGGCAAGTCGCTATTTGATGATGCAAAGTCGCAGTAAGGGTGCGTAATGCACATTCCCAATACTCGTCAGAGTCAAACCTTAAGGAATGACATGCTGGATACTTTGCAGGGTATATCTTGGCTCCTAATCTTTGGAATGGCTCTGTATTTGCTAACGCTTGTATGTGACGGATCGCTGCTACGAATGTAGCCACGTCACGTGCATCTGTCAAATAGTTGCCGTATAGACGGGGATGGCTAAACGGATTTTTATCTTTTAATTCTAAATAACCAACAGATTTTGGTTGTAGTAACATTGGAAATGCGCTCCAAGTATCTGTATTATCTATTGGCCCAAAGGCTCCATTGAAGATTTCGTTCCTTATTCTCATTCCTCTGCGTACGGCTTTACTACCGCTTGGACCTCCATCAGACACGATTGAACCACCGATACTTATAAGTTCTATATCGGGTACTAACTCTAAATCATTTGAGACATGTGTTTTAATATAACCAATTCCCTCGACACCGCCTGGGGATGATATATCATTATCACCGTTTCTGAGCCATTCTGTTACATCACGTATATTTAATGCTTTCGATTCCATTAAGCTGACGTTTGTCCTATTTATTGTAAAAATAATTCCTGGGAAACATATGTGATCATATAGAGTCCTGCCCACAGGCAGGTCTTTAATCACATTAATACCAACTGAGGTCATGTGTTCCTTGGGTCCAACGCCAGAAAGCATCAATAGTTGTGGTGACGCTATAGGTCCAGCTGACAAAATAACTTCCTTGCGTGCCGTTGCTGTTCGTAATACGTTTTTGTGAACATATTCCACTCCATAGGCTGTTTTTGTTACAGGATCTATCAATATTTTAGTTGCTTTAGCTTCAGGTAAAATGTGCAAGTTAGGTCTATTTTTCTGACTATGCAGAAATACTTTAGCCGCACTTTGTCTTCGTCCATTGCTTATTGTAACTTGTACCTTGCCAAATCCCATAACTTCTGGTGCGTTGTAGTCAACGGTTGGATGCCCAAGTATTCTTCCTGCCTCCAAGAAAGTATTTAATAATTTTGTTCTGCAAATAAGTTATATTAAATTAAATTTTTTAAGACTGAAAATAAACTTCGTACAATTGTTATTTATGGGTTATTTGGTGAAAACAGGCGATTTAAAAGTTATATATGTCGCAATCGAGTCGGTACTTTCAGAATGATTATTTTAAACAATCAGAACGCAAGCGCCATCCGGTGGCACTGGACAGAGTCTTCGACGTAGCGGTCGACCGGAGCTGCGCACACATTATCGTGAGCTGTCGGAGAGTGAAGTTGACTAGAAACTGTCCCGCGTTCCGTATAGTTTGTACATAGAATTACGTTGTCATTTATGTTAGTAATTATTTAAGTGAATTTTACCTAGAATTACATTGTTGTTAATTATCTTGGTTGGTTTTTTTATCATTTTAAACCAACACCTCCCGTAGTACGCCCACGGGAAAAATAAATTACTATGTCGGACGATAACGGGGGTAATTTACCCACTCCGTAACTAGGTCCTTCCCTATATAATTGCCTTTTTATTGAGAAATATTCATTTTTTAAGTTTTTATATTTAAGTAATAATTCGAAGTAATAATATTGTATAAGTATTATAATTTCGGCGGTGCGGCGATGCTACAGCCCCATTTAATTTAATAAGAGTAAAATGACTCTCGGTACATGATATTGCTAAAGTGCTTGTATATTTAGGTAGCTTTAATTTGGTTTCGTACTCTGTTTCTGTCCTCGAATAGTCATCGATGCCCTACTGTACAAATACTTCTGCAGAAGGGACAGTAGCGCCGTCCAAATTTCGACGAAATCAAGTGCTTTCTCTGATTTGTTCAGGAGGCTGGAAGTCGTTAATCTATATAAGTCGCAGTTCCGCTATAATTCTATCTTCACCCGATTTGTAAGATACTGGTGAGCCGTTTTTATTTCACTTAGACTGACGTCCGGTATATCATGAGAATAGTAGATGAGTCGTTTACCTAGGACAGATTGATCTTATAAAT
Source organism: Parnassius smintheus behrii (assembly GCA_036936625.1). Taxonomy (NCBI): domain Eukaryota; kingdom Metazoa; phylum Arthropoda; class Insecta; order Lepidoptera; family Papilionidae; genus Parnassius; species Parnassius smintheus. Next base: position 18,239,993 of record JAUPFT010000017.1, on the reverse strand, counting down.
AAGTCTAACATAGAGCAAGAGTTCAATCGACGGATTTGACTCTACTAGGCAAGGTTCCGGAGATTATACGCATGATCTCGTTATGTTTTCCTCGGACTTGTAAACAAGATTATACAACCACCGCGTGTTGCTAGTGATAAAATATGGATCTGAGACGTCCTCTTGCACTCGATCGTATGAGAAAAAAAATTTGGTACGCACAATCAAGCAAAAGCAAGCTATTATGAGGGATGTGCTCGCAAGCGCTGAATATAATTCGCTGTAGAACCAGTATAAACGATATAGCCTACTTAACTGATCAATAAAGTAAAATGGCAATGGGCCATCAAGCTCGAAGTTCCGACAACCATAGAGGATGAAAAGTCCTCGAGTCGCAGCCTCGTTCTGGTAAGCGTGCAGGGCGGCCCCCTACCAGATGGTGTAACGACCTGGTCAGACATGCAGAAAGTCGAGATATTCAGGTGGCTTAGTGCCGGTTTTGTGCCATTCTTTAAGGAGGCTTTTGTTTAGCAGTGGACGTGTGAAAGGACATAATGATGATGATGGTGATGAATCAAAGTCTCGGCCATTGTTGTGGATTTAGCCCTTTTTGGTAATATCTCTACCACAGAAATCTCATGAATAGTAAACGTTTTAACCGCCATATCAAAGTTGAAACATTTTCGTGTAAAACGTTATCCAAATACGAATAAAAATGGAAGTCAATAGCAGAAAGCTTCATTGGTGGTATGAGTACGGTTGATGACTGAGTATTCGTCATGCAGTGTTGCGCTTGTTCACAAGCGTGGTAGGAAATGAGTTAAAGTAAATAAGTGTTGTTTATGAATACGTTTTCTGTACCCTGTGCGTTCGAGCGCACTGTGAGACTGCACAGTAACGTTTGTGAATACGGGTGTTAATCTCATGCCTCAGTGCTCGTTTCAAAAGTGTAAAAATCACACATCCAGATCGCTAAAAAAGGATGGAATTTCCTATTTTCGGTACGTATTAATATTATTGTTTAATTGTTATCACTGTATTGTAAATACTTATATTTTGTCAAGAAATCTCCGTTAAACGTTTTTTTTAATTAAGTCGTAATAAAATAAGTCATAATTGTTCGAGTTATGTGTGTTGACTCTGTTCCATTTGTTGGAGACGTTATTGTTTTTTAATTTTTTATTATTAAAGTATAATTGTTTTTTTTTTTGTTTAATGAGACTTCTTTATTGTTTCTCTAAATTTTATGGTAACATTTCATAGATTTAATATTGTTTTTTTTTATTAATTTTGAATTAAATAAAAAATAAAATTTAATTTGATTATTTAATTTTGAATAATATGTGCATGTAATAAAATTAAAGATGTGACATTTTATTTTTTAGCTTTCCTCGAGATCCAGTTAGGTGTGGAGAATGGATATCAGCCATAGCACGTCAAAGATCCGAAGAATTCTTCAAGCTGACCCAAGGAAGCGTTGTATGTTACGAGCGCTTTTTAGAAAATTATGAATAAATGACTACGACTTGCAACTTTCTGTACATACTTTTTATATGAAGTAACTATTGAATTTAGATTTAAGTTGTATGTCAAGCAATATTTTTAAATTTTTGACACAAGACAAAGAATAAATAAATAATTATGACTGTTGCAAGTACTTTCATTACTAAATGAATGTGGTGTCCTATTCAAAAACATATTTATATTTAGATAAATTCCAATCATTACACATAATACCCCATTGAATACAATATGCTTTATTAAGGTCACATTTTTTATAAAACAAGTTCCACAACAACCGGAGACCCTTTTTACTGGAAACGGGGCATTCCATCTTAGACCTCAGGCGAGACAACGCATCTGCATTTTGATTCGTAATTGAGGATATATGTAGATGTCTATGGGTCACAGCTACCACTTATTATCAGGTGGACTGTGTGCTCGTTTGTCACCCTAATCTATAAAAAAATTAAAATGAAGATCACAGTAACAAAAATATTGGGCAATTTGACTCCACTCATTCCTTATCCAAGCGACGAGCCTCGGTCGTAAAATTTGATTGCTTTTTGTACTAAGCTTTGTAAATACAACTATATGCAATGCATTTAAGGTTGAATTTACAATAATTTATATTTGTTTCAACTAGAATTACGTCAAAACAATTGGTAACAGTTTTAGAGAACTAATTGCAAGGGATTGTATGTCTAGTTAGGGTTCCGTAGTCAACTAGGAACCCTTATAGTTTCGCCATGTCTGTCTGTCCGTCTGTCCGTCCTCGCTTAATCTCTGTGACTTTTAGCACTAGAAAGCTGAAATTTGGTACCAATATGTGTATCAATCACGCCGACAAAGTGGTAAAATAAAAATTGGAAAAAAATGTTTTATTAGGGTAGCCCCCCTATATGCAAAGTGGGAAGTGATTTTTTTAATTTCAACCCTAACGTGTGATATATTGTTGGAAAGGTATTTAAAAATGAATAGGGGTTTACTATAATCATTTTTTGATAATGTCAATAATTTCGGAAATAATCGCTCAAAAAGTAAAAAACAATGTGTCCCCCCCCTCTAACTTTTGAACCATAAGTTTAGAAAATATGAAAAAAATCTGAAAAGTAGAACTTTATAAGGACTTTCTAGGAAAATCATTTTGAACTTGGATGGAAACAACAGTACCCACTACCGGGAGCAGTTGCAGGAGCGCGGAGCGCTGCTGGAGCGCGAACATAATGGATACCCACCTTTGAACTCATAAGTGGGAACACTTATTGTGACGGACGGGAAATTACGGAACCCTACACTGAGCGTGGCCCGACACGCTCTTGGCCGCTTTTTTTTATTAGTGTTCGATGCTCAACAATAAAAAAAATAACCGCGGTTGCCAACCCGCTTCCCACGTGTGGGAACTACGGCAAATTACTGAACAAATAATACTAGTTACGTTTTTAACTTTATTTCCGATAAGAATCCAAGGTTTGGTTCGCGAATCGCGACAGTTTTTGCAGTCCGTACCTTAACCATTATACCACATTTGTGCCACGATGTATTGGAAGTTAAGTAAATTTTCATTATTTTTATGGCAATATAAAAACCAAACGGCGAGATAACAAATAAACATCTTATTTTTTTAAAAGCAGTGTCATAGCTCTAATATGATATGCACTTTATCTTGAATTTGGAATTCTAAGTCGACTGTATATGACTAAATAATAAATATTGAAACTCAAAGTAGCCAATTTTTGTTAGAAAACAGTAATTATATAGATAAGGACCTAAAAACTTTAAGGTGTTATATTGCAACTTTTTTTTTCCTTATTTCTTTCTAGTCTAAATTTTATTAGTAATTTCATTTTTTTTAAACAAAAATATGGTACTTACTTTTTTGGAACAAACTCCACAGGAAGAATTCCATCTCGACTTCTATAAGGACTTCTTTCGTAACCATTTAAATTGGCTTTTTCAGATTTTTTGTAGTATTTAATTACGTCATTATATGACCTGCATATAAAAAAAATTATTAGTACCTTTCAATAAAATTAATACGTAACTCATGTATTGTAACCATATTTAAGGCTTTGTTTGAAATGTTTATTTATTTCAAACAAAGCCTTATTAAAAAGTGAAATATCCGCATTCTGACTCGTGACTGAATTCAAATGCATAATCGACGACGTTAGCGTTTTGCCAGAACTGCAGTTCTCAAGTCTGATTGTATTGTGATCATTCTCATATAGCTTACGCGGCATAATGTCTTCTTCTATTTTGTGGAGCATTTTCCTCGAATAAAAATGGATTATAAGTATATAATTTTGTGTTTTGTGTAAAATAATAGCACTATAATATATTGTGTAAATTTTATTGTATTCGGAATCGGGGGTTTGGCTTTATAAAAAAAATTCTCAAGAAGATGGTTAATCTTTTGTTAACTATTTATACTCGTATTTAAGTATGATGGAACCTACATATTCATAACCTCAAAGTTTATTGCTGTTAAAGAATTGAACACTTGTTTTAAACAATTTTCACATTTTTTATGAGTCAACATTGAGACTTTAACATTATCATTGTCACCATCATCATCTTTATCATCACGTAACAGTTCACTGCGGGAAGTTGCTTTCTTTCATTTTCTCGATTCTCTTACGCCGTCACCATACGCAGTTTATAAATAAAAAAAATAGTAACGTTCAACAAGGCGTAGGAACTATTTCGATAAGGTCAAAATATTGCAACTGGATGCAGCTTCCAATGCAGGATTGAATTAGACCTTTATCGTAACGCTTTTTATTTTATCAACTTGTAGTGTGTGTAAAGCTCCGGTTTCCTAGGATTGCGGTGCCGCCACTTGACGGTAGTTAAAAGCGGTGAATGACGTCACTATAACGTTGTATAAAATACTACTACTAGGTGCCACTACTACTAAACTATATAAACACAATAGCGTGGTTTCCCAGAGAGCAGTATTTGACACCATAACGTCAAAAAGTTTTGCCGCTTTTTGCGTGCCGGACGCTTTAACGGTGCCGGATAGCTCACGAACGTTTTTTCGATAGCGGTCACCGGTGACGATAAACAAAATGAGCGCCATCTTCGAATGCTAGCTCCAGTTGCAGGAAAACGAAATTTTAATAGATTTTGTGCGTAATTATGACGCTATTTTATAATAAAGGTGAGGAATACTATACGCTTCTGACATTTCCATTGAAAATCAGCGTTACGAATTGATTTATTTATATCTTCAATTCGTGACTTAAAGCTGAGTGGAGACAATTTTGGTGCATATTATGTTATTCCTTTTTTAAATATTTTTGATAAGATAATTAAAAAAATATTTTAATTTTTTTTGTTATGATATAATCTATATCTATATAATAAAGAAAGAAAGAAAAAGTTTATATCTAATAAAAATAAACTTTTTCTTTCTTTCTTTATTTTGTAAAAAAAATATGGCGTTAGGATGATGGAATTTTCCACTTGTAGTCACCGTAAAAACGGCTGTCTTTTCAAGTATGCTGTGTTACGGCCGCTATGTGGCAGCCCCGTAATCTTAAGAAACTAGAACTTTAACAATGAGTATGATTTTTGATGATAAAAATCCTTGCGAGGACTACGAATCGTTGAAGAGAAACACAACACACTTCATAACCGTTTCTACTCCTTTAAAAACTAGTACCCGGTTGACCGAGCTTTGCTCGGTATTTTTCGCTCGGTTTTTTTTTAATTCGTGTGTTTTGGAAATTATATTTAGATACAAATTACATACTGATGAAATACGAATAATATTTTTTGATCTTAGTGACATAATAGAAAAAACTGAACTGGTTATTTGAATAAAAAATCATGAGTGCAATTAGTTTAATTTAAATTTTCGTGTTTTTAAAAAATACTAAAAAAGGGCTAGAAAAAATAGATTTTCTCAAAAAAGAAAGGAACTTGAAAAAAAAATTAAAAAAGTCGGTCGGTCTGGGCTCGAACCATGGTAATACGATTTTTTGACCGACCAATATACCAATTAAGCTATTTGCAATCATTAATAAATTGTCGAAATTTACCTTCTTATTCTAACGATATTGTAGCAGTTTTTCATTGCCTAAAAACACGGACAAAAAGACATTTTCTAAAAATAAATCCTAGCTAGATCGATTTATTGCCCCCGAAACTCCCTGCACACAAAATTTTATGAAAATCGTTGGAGCCGTTTCCGAGATTCCGAATATATATATATATACAAGAATAGCTCGTTTAAAAGTATAGGATATTCATTGTTACGATTTCATGTTTAATTTGACGTTACTGTAAATAATTATGAGTTGAAAAAGAAATGTTGATTTATTTATTTACCACCCGTAGTTGCCGTTGGCTGCAATGCGGTCCCAGTCCTGGGGTCTGCCTCGTGTGTAAATCATGTAGTTAATGACACTCGTACCTCCAACAGCGTTACCGCGAGGCCAAAAACAACGCTCGTTTTCCATGCCTGGAATGTTTAATGTTATTTAATAGAATTGGGCGTGCGAAAATGAATTAGCTGAGATTCGCGAATAAACAAAATGGTGCGTGTTGAGTTTGCACACCTCAATGTTGTGAGCGTCTATAGATCCCTTTCTTCTATGTTATATGATACTTTAGAAAAAAAATGAATTAGCTAAGATTCGCGAATAAACATAATGGTGCGTGTTGAGTTTGCACACCTCAATGTTGTGAGCGTCTATAGATCCCTTTGTTCTATGTTATATGATACTTTAGAAAAAAAATGAAGTAAGATTTTGTAAAGCTTAAAAAATGGTGCGTGTTGAGTTTGCACACCTCAATATTGTGAGCGTCTATAGATTCCTTTGTTCTATGTTATATGATACTTTAGAAAAAAAAATGAAGTAAGATTTTTTAAAGCTTAAAAAATGGTGCGTGTTGAGTTTGCACACCTCAATATTGTGAGCGTCTATAGATCCCTTTGTTCTATGTTATATGATACTTTAGAAAAAAAATATGAAGTAAGATTTTGTAAAGCTTAAAAAATGGTGCGTGTTGAGTTTGCACACCTCAATATTGTGAGCGTCTATAGATTCCTTTGTTCTATGTTATATGATACTTTAGAAAAAAAAATGAAGTAAGATTTTGTAAAGCTTAAAAAATGGTGCGTGTTGAGTTTGCATACTTAATACCATAATTAAAGGGACCATCCCTTTAATTTATTTTCAGGGCTAACGCGTATTGCTGTATTTAGTGTAACATGTATAGATAACATTTTTACGAATGTTATGCCGTTGTATAGATGTATAATTCAAAAATTGAGTTATCACTGTGGACAATTAGTTTCGTTACCTTATGTTTACAAAAAGCTTAGGGGATAAAGAAAAAATGTTTAGGGGATAACCATGATATAATATTATATGCTAATACTACATTCATTTTCAAATTACAATTACTTTATGTCACTCATATTTATGATGTAATTATTTGATTGCAAGCTGTTATTTAAAAAAAAACCCTTGGTTGGTTTCTTGCTGGTTCTACTCAAGACAGAGGTTTTTTCTACGAACTTTAAATTAAACAAAAGAGTGGGATTCAATAAGTATTACTTAAAATCTATAATGAATAAAAAGGTTACTGTTTCTGTTTCTGGTGTGAGTTTGAAGAGAAGGTTATTCAAATTAGATAAGAAACACAATTTTATTTTGTAAGTTAACTTATGCAGACAGACGGAAGTGTGATAGACTAGTTCGGAAAAAAAAGAACGACCAACCAGCAATGTGTATCTTCACGAACCATTTTGAGCCATTTTTGAAACTCCTATAGCATAAAACTATCGAAACTCACACTTATAATTTTACATGTCTATTAAGGACTCTTGAACTACTACTTAAATAGTAAATTAACCTATTTTATTAATTGGGCAATTAACGTCTTAAATTGTAGCCATTTTATGTAGTGTTGTAGCACAAGTTTTGACTATTTATTTCACTTCGCTTAGGCACTGACTCATTCATCGTCAACAACATCATCAACAACAAATGTCTCTTCTAGGTGACTTATAAACTAGAAGTTTGTCAATGGAAAAATAAAATAATAATAGAAAAGAGTGAAGCATAAAGGCAAGAAATAACGTTGAAGTTCATTGTTGGTTTCAATTAAAGAAACATTTTTTTTAAATAACCTAAGTTCAAGATAAAAAAGAACTAAGGTCATTTCACATGTATGTGAAAGTTCGGTACAACTTCGAACGTCGTTTGATACAAACTTGACCCCCTTTTACATTTATGATTTTTGTTGGATTTCTTTAATACCTTTAATAACTTGAATGTGACATAAACGTAAGCTGGAGGCTAGTTATTTATAATTTTTTTTTTAATGATAAGTCGGAGTGAATTAACTATAGTAGGTACTACCCGTGCGAGTGACGCAGTTTGGTGAGTATAGAGAAACAGATACTCTTATTACTGGTAACGAGGCATTCCATCTTAGTCCTCGAGGGTTATAACGCATCTGCATTTTGATTCGTAATCGAGGATAGATTTAGATGTCTATGGGCACAGTAACCACTTACCAACAGGTGGGCTGGGTGATCACTTGTCACCCTTATATAAAAAAAATGCACGGATGAGTCGGCTCGACCGAGGAAGGATTGCGCACTTACAGAATACCAGCGTAAAATATTAGTTTAAAATGATGCTGTATTTCTCAATATGAGGTTGACACTAAAAGTTCTTATAAAATCAAAAACTGAACAATATAGCAAGTTATTAGTTTTATTATATCTTTTCAAAATAGTGTCCATTTACATCAATACATCGCTGTATCCGATTGAACCACCGAGAAAAGCACTTTGCCCACTCGTCCTTAGGAATCTCTTCGACGGCATTTTGAAACGCAGCCACTGCTTCCTCGGCTTCCATAAAACGTTTTCCTCGACGTTTTTCTTTTATTTTCGGAATTAAATAAAAAGCGCAAGGTGCGAAGTAATTCCACGTGTGACGTTGCCAAGTATTCGATTGCTTGCTTGGCGGTGTGTGACGAGGCGTTGTCGTGGTGAAAGAGGATCCTACTGCGAGGTCGTTTCTCCCGAACTTTTCCAAGACAAGTGGCAAACAATTGTTAGTGTACCACTCAGCAGTAACTGTTTTTCGTTCCTCTAAAACAATTGTTGCGTAATGATCTGTCCTTCCGAAGAACGAGGCCTTCATCTTTTTTACCACGCTTCGACCTCTCTTTCTTTACTCCTCCACTTTAGTTGGCAACTCCTCGGAAGGAAACACCCAGACTGTCTCTTAGTTTCAAGTTCATAACAATAAATTCAGCCTTCGTCACCCGTAAGTATGTCGAACACAGCATTTGACTCACCTCCGTTAAATCTTTGAACCATTTGGCGACACCAATCAACACGACTGAGTTTTTGGGCCTCTGTCAAATTATGAGGTATCCACCGGCCACAAAGCTTCCCGACCACTAAATATTCATGGAGGATTGTGTGCACTTGACTCATATCGATGCCTAAGCTTGTCCGAATCTGCTGATAAGTCACTCTTTTGTCTGTCTCTGTCATACGCTGCACAACACTGATGTTATCTTCGGTCATCGACGTAGAATGCCGTCCCTCACGCAGATCATCGGTGAGATTAGTGCGACCACTTAAACTCATACCAGTTGTAAACAGTGGCACGAGATGGGGCTTCATCGTGAAAGGACAATCGAAGTCTATCATAACTTTCTTGTTGACTTAAATGACATCGAAAGTCATAAAAAATAATTGTACGAAAATTATCTCGCGTTAAATTCATGCTCACGTAACACAGACAATTTTCAGTTTACCGCCAAATCGCAAACAAATGATAAATTAATAAAATACATTCTTTTTTAATTAACCTGCTTTACAGCTTTGGGTTCTAGCCCTTCTGAGTCTATCACTTTTTTCGGAATGTTCATTTTTATATTCTTTTCCTTCACAATATGCTGATGCGTCACATTGCGAAGCCCTTGGGAGATTTTAATGACAGCTCAACCCAGCGGACAGTTGTTGACGATGGACACTCAAGTTCATAAGGCGCCCAAGCAATCAAAATAACTTGAGGTTTATATCGACATCAAAGCACTTGTTTCGTCGTTTCCTCTAATATCTCACACGCGCGGTCACTTAATTTCCAACATCGCATCACTTTTACGAATCAAAATCCACTTTAAACCATTATTCAAGCGACAAAACAGGAGCGAAAATCCGTCTACGGCCCACTTCCCGCCAAAATTCCAAAAATACATTCACAATAATATTGGCAAAGAGTTTCATTTTCAAAATTTGAACTTATTTTTTTTATTTTGGCCAGTTCTAAAAACTTTCAGTGGCGCAATCGTACGGTTTCGTATGGTCCGTGTAGAGCACCGAAAATAAAGGGTTAACTGGAAACGAGGGCATTCCATATTAGTCCTCAAGAGTGACAGCCAACTTTCATTTTCAATCGAGTATAGATGTAGAAATCTATAGGCCTCTTAATATACAATTTTTATTATAATCTCTTCATATGTCTTAAATAGTGTATTATTAATTAACAGTGGTTTCTTTTTTTCATTGAAAATTAGGAATTTATGTCCTTACATAATAAATTCAAAAGTTAATCTTACACAGCTTCAGTAACAATGCGTAGTGAAGAGTAATGTTAACAAGCTTGCCGAGGAAGTCGTGATGTATTTGAATCATATTGTAATGTTAATTCATGCTTATATTTTTCCATCAATTTTACTAATTTGAATTTTCTTCACGAGTGTTCTATACTACAGATTTTATTAGGGTTAAACTATATGGATGCAGTTTTAACGGAGTGGCAACTTGAATGAAAATTAAGCCTATAATATGGTCTAAGATTCGAGACTCGACTTTATTACATTTGTCTCTCCTCAACTTTATTACATTTGTCATTAATTTTGTTACAACATTTGATTTTAACTGTTTTTCATTCAGTATTTAAGTTAAACATTAGGCTAATTTTCGAATACGAGTTCCGACGTTCTCCTAACGCATAAGTGACAGACTGCAATTTCAATCTGCGAGGAGGATACGACTAACGAATGCACTGTTTTTGGTTTAATCGCCTCTGGAAACTTTGACTTGAAAAATGAACCACATGGAAGACAAGACACTAAGGTGTATGATGATGATTTAAAAGTAATTGTGGAAGTCGGTCCTCATCAAAGAACTTAGGAATTAGAAACATAATATTTACTCATTACACTTTTGCACCAAACTGGGTAAAAAAGCTCGTGAATTGGGTGCCTCATGAATTAACCGATATGCATAGAGGGGCACGCGTTAAAGCTTGCCTACTTTGCTGAGCAGGTACAGAAGTGAAGAGATATTGGACAGAATAAGCGAAGAAAAGTAGATTCTCTAGGATCTGAGTTTTAGATCTAGGTCAAACACTAGAAGAATATCTTATAGTGAAACTCTCCCATAGAAAAGTAGTAATCACTGTTTGGTGGTCACGTCATAGTGTAATTCACCATAGCTTTTTGAGATCCAGTGTATCAATAACAACAGATGTCTTAGGACTTTGGTACTATGACCCTCTATCCGCGAGATGAGCTTTTGCGGACTGATGAAGAACAAGTTATCTCTCATCCTTCATTAGGTTGACCGTTAGGTCGTTTATTACATAAACTTGTTAGTAATATCATCTGTCTTCTAACTCACCCATACAAACTCCCGGTTGGTGCTCCATGTAATACTGCCATGTGTAATCAGTCGACTGAAAGTATGGCGCCATTGCTGGTACATCAGTCAAAAGCATCTCCGGCTTCCCGGTCTCAACAAGGAGTACGCTTATGTTGCGGTTCTCAGTAAGTCTCGAAGCTAGAACACTGCCGGCTGAGCCTGCGCCAATGATCACAAAATCGTACTCCGGTAAAGGTGTTTTTAGGCCTAGAACAAGACAATACTTGGAATATATGTATATAGACAGACATATTATTATATCTATTATTATAGAACGTGGTAGAACCACTTTGCAGCTAAATTAGGGTTGTAGCACTAATAGGTCGGCTCGACCGGGGAAGGACCACGCTCTCACAGAATACCAGTGTAAAATAACAGCATAATCCTGTTGTGTTTCGTATGGTGAGTGTAGAGATCCGGAGATTCTTTTTTACGGCCTGGCCACGGGGATCGGCGGCGCGAACGACGAGGCCACAGGCGGGGCGAAAATTCGCGCGGCGCGATTTGAGGGCCACGGGAAGTCACGTTTGCCGCCGCGACCAGATAGGCCGAGAGTGAAATGTCTTTATCAAAGTTATCTCGATATTGCTTAGAAAATAATTGTTTTTTTGATTCAAGACATAATATTTGGATGAGATTGCGGAGTACTTGATTTGAATAGGAATCGGGTTATAGATGGAGAATTCCCCAACAAATAGAATGCATCTAGAAAAAAATTTCGAGTAAATACCAGAATGAGTGTTGAAACCTGCGATTATATTCTTGTTAATATTCAACCAGAATTGGAGATAAAAGTCAATGCGGATAGAATTTTAAGTTGTTTTTGGCGGCCCGGCATTTTTCGCGGCGAAAACAACTAAAATATTTTGTTCCCTATACTATTCGCCGCGTCTGCCGCCGCGACTGCCGCCCGACTTCGTGGCTTGCACCGTACTGATTCATACATTTGTTTCATTCGCCCGCCGCGCCGCCAGTTGCCCGCGCGATTCGCCCGGTAAATTTCGCCGTTCGTGTAGCCACTCGCCGCTAGGCGTGGCATGCTTCATACATTTCTATACATTTGTTTTAGTCGCTAGACGCCTCGCCGTTCGCGCTGCGCGAATTTTCGCTACGGCGAATGTCCCGTGGTCAGGCTGTTACTGGAAACGAGGCATTCCATCTCAGGGGTGAAACACTTCTGCGTTTTGATTCTGAATCGAGGATAAATGTAGATGTCTACGGGACACAGCATCCACTTACCATCAGGTGGAGGTAAACTGTGTGCTTGTTTTGCACCATTATTCTATAAACAATTATTTAATTCTTTATATTTTATATAAAATCAATAAGGATGCAGACGGTTGTCGGTAATTGGCAGTGCTGTCAAATTATGGTAGCCATAAATTAATATAGACGTGTCAGAAATTCGTACTACTATAGATGTTAATCTAAGTTTTGATATGACTTACAGCGGCAACAACATCTGTAATTATTTTACACTGTGTCTCATTATAATCGCTGCCAAGTTATTTTAATCTAAGTTTTGATATGACTTACAGCGGCAACAACATCTGTAATTATTTTACACTGTGTCTCATTATAATCGCTGCCAAGTTATTTTAATCTAAGTTTTGATATGACTTACAGCGGCAACAACATCTGTAATTATTTTACACTGTGTCTCATTATAATCGCTGCCAAGTTATTTTAATCTAAGTTTTGATATGACTTACAGCGGCAACAACATCTGTAATTATTTTACACTGTGTCTCATTATAATCGCTGCCAAGTTATTTTAATCTAAGTTTTGATATGACTTACAGCGGCAACAACATCTGTAATTATTTTACACTGTGTCTCATTATAATCGCTGCCAAGTTATTTTAATACACACTCTTTTCAACTTTATCGTTTCATAAACCGTCGTCATTACCGTCATCTAGCCATTAAGATAGATCTTACAAACTGCGAAGACATGGTTTCTTATGTAGGTGGATTTATATATAAACTAATTTAAGTTTAGGATATTTGGCCCATTTTAATAAAGGTGAGTCAATAAAGGTGAAGAGGAATGAAAATATAGATATAGAAGTGTGTATGTATTGTTATATATTATTTATTATTATATATTATGTATTCGATGATTTCCACTGCTGCACACGGCAAATGGCCTTGTTAAGATATATATATACATTTTGTAAACGAGTTGCTTATACTCGCTGGTCAAGCTCCTCTCCACCACCAGTCTGTCAGAGATCTGTCAGATCTGTCAGATTTACACTGTGGCAGTTCAAGGTGACATTTGGATAAAACGTTTTTATATTATTTGAATAGAACTAATTTTACTGATTTTTTTTTGATTGAGAAGGTGGAGATACGAAGTTAAGTAGATTATTTCATTCAGACATATTTGGAAAATTTGATTACTATTACATTTTATCTTACCAAAAAAGATGTTTGAATTTTTCAACAATTTCATCCCTTATATTAATGTTCGCTGCAAATATTTTGTTTAAAATCTAAACGTTATGCACTTTTCCGCCACGATGTTCCGCTTTCCCAACAGTCTACATAAATGATGCTTTGATTTTTGGAATCCGTACATTCCAAAAAAAATTTTATTTATTCAAAAGGAAACTAGATCGCAGAAGATTGTGGAACGTGAATTGTTCATATTTAAATTTTAATCTCCATTAAGTAACGGTATGGCGAATATTATGTGATGTTTAGCAAGCCTCCAGAAACAGCAACCAATAACTATGTTCTCTTATCGCTTGCTCATCGTATAAAATATACAAAAAATAAACGAAGTTCTTTGACCCTTCCATATAATTTTGCATATTCCGTAACTGGTTTTTGATTTATTTACATGTACATCATAGCAGGACTGTTAAAACTACCGTGATATTAGCCTGCTTAGCATTGTGAGAAAACTGTATGCTAAGGTATTGATTGAAAGAATTATAAAAGAAACTGATGGAAAAATTTGGGATGTGCAAGCTGAATTTAGAAAAGGATGTACGTATCAAGTCAAAAAGTATCAGTTTTTTGTGCGTTCATGGACTGGGAAAAATAGAGTGGACAGGGATGTATTACGGCAAACACTGAACTAATTTGGGTTGAGCGCTGGCTGATACAGGCATTAAAGTCTCTCTATAGGGACTGTAGTGCTAGTGTCAGGATCAACGGGGCCCCGTGGCTGTTCAACCTATTTAATAGTTTAGTTTTTTTTATAGGACAGGGTGACAAATGACAATAGTTGTTTAGAAACTTTGAAGGGGAAGAATGTGGGTTAAGAATAGGTGAGTTAACCGTCAAATTCCTTTTGTAGGTCGATGATCAAGTCATATTTGCGTCGTCAGCGGCTAATTCGCAAATGATGGTTTCATCCATGAATAGGTCGTTTAAAGAAATGGAAATGAAAGTGAACGAAAGTAAGACGTAAGTGATGGTTTTTGAAAGAGAAGAAAGTAAAACGATATGTGAAATAAGAATAGAAGGGAGTTGGTTGAACAAGTGGATGAGTTTGTGTATTTGGGATGTGTTTTAGCAGGGATGGTAGATATGATAAAGATATAGAATGAAGAATGAACGCAGGAAATAGAGTAAATGGGGATCTTCAGTCTACTGTGGAAAGTCAAAATGTGTCACTGAAAGCTCGTTTAGCAGTTCATAATGCTGTGTTAGTCGCTACCCTAACGTATGGTAGTGAAAGTTATTAATCATAAAATAACAAAAACTTTATTAGCATAATTACATTCCTTTCCTTTACAATAAATTTAAAATTTTAAGTTGCTTACTTCGGTTTGTTTTTATTATTATTTTAGCTTATATTCACCAAAGCAAAAAAAGTTGGGTGTGGCAGGAGAAGCACGAGAGTAGAATAAATATTATAAGGATTTATGTTTTTTAGTATTCATATTTTCAATAAAGTTAAATAATAACGTGTTCGATGAAATAAAATATTTTTTGAATGATGATGATGATGAAATAATAACGTGTACGATAAAATAAAATATTTTTTTATAGTTTTATTTTACATTTTAAATATATCAAATTAAAGATTTTCGAAGATTTTCTCATTGTAACAGAACAAATTAACGAATATCAACAGAAACAAAAACAAAAAATCAACAGTAACAAAAACAACAGCAAAAACAGTAACAAACTAGAGAACGTACGGGGGCATAAAAAACGGACGTAAGTACACTTCGACGTTGCTATCGGTACTAAAAGGGCGACGCTTGACGGCTTGAGGCGCGGAATGAGGGGGCGTGGCGGGAGGTAACGGCATTCTTGAAGTGAACGACTAGTACATATAATTTCATCGAAGGAAAAATTATTAAAAAAAATTATAATTTTTTTTAGCAGCTGCAATTTCAAATATTATAATATTTGAAATTGCAGCTGCTAACCCTATTTAAATAAATTGTTATAACTTTTAAACTGAATGTCCTATCAAAATGGAATAAATTTTCAAATGATTTTTAATAATAAGCCGTACCAATAAAGTAAAAATTTCCAAAAAAATGAACGTCATAAAATTAGAATTAGGTTTTTGATGAAAATCTGGTATTTTTTCATCATTTTTAAAATAACTTTAAAATTTCTCGAAAAATCGTCCCCTTAATCCTACTTTTTTAATCTTATGTTATTCTACATCGTACTAGCTTTCTAATGGTAAAAAATGTACGATTATTACTCAAATGCAACCATTTCCATGAGTGTTTGAAAAAGATAAACGTTTAGCTACGCACCCGCCATTTTTTATCAGGCAGGTAGAGACCCTTTTTTGGATGAGTCATTGTTTTAATAAATGATTTATGTAGATTAGATTAGATTAGATAGAAAAAAAAATATATTTTTTTATAATTTTTCCGTCGATGTAATTATGTGTAGTTTCATTGGTTTTGATATGTGCACTTTATAAAGACACACCGTATATCCCTTAATTCGGCATCTCTTCTTAAGATCAATCAAGCGAAAGTGAGATACACCTCCATACAGTTTGCATTACAAATATTACTTTTAATAATATAATAGTGTAATGGGTACTATTTTACCTTAGAATCTAGTTTGTAAACCAATTAATGTTACTTTTAGAAAGTTTGATCTCTTAGTCAAGTTCTTCAAGGAAACTAACGGACTGAACAATTAAACCTAAATATTGGTCCGAGGACATGGCTCATGACCGTAATCAAATTGTGAATGCAATTTTGTCATATCGTTTTCGCAACCTGTACTCGTATAAGGCACCGATTAAATAACTATCTCAAGTATAATTTCGCTACTACTGATTGATTACTTTGACCCTGAGTGTTCAATTTATTATAATTTATTCCTTTTAAAATAATACATCAATGTGGTCTCTAGAGCAAAGATATTAAAACTTTTTTTTTAAATTTACCTTCTATCTAGGGAGCTTCAAGTAATTAAGAAATGTATAACTATTATTGTTAATACAAAGACAAGTTTATGAATTTTATTTTATGCGTATTCTACCTCTATGTAATATGAAAATAATATACACTTTTTATGACATTAAAAACATTGTATATTTTCGAAAATCTTTACAATTTACACTATTGCAATAAATATTTTTATTTTCACTCACCTCCAGGCAAGGGATATTTGTCTCTCAAAAAGTCGAAGAAATCCAAATTCTTTGATTCAAAACCGGTTCCTATTATCTGTGATATTAAATTACCGACGGGGTTATAAAAATAAGATCTCTCACGTCTCTTATTGATATTTATCTCATTCGGCGTTTTTAAGTCACTATTTATATTTTTTGTTTTATATATATCGTTTTCTTCATCCACTGTTTCTATGTTGGCTTCGCCATTACCATTGGAGGATTTTGTTATTAACACTATTGAAAGCACTATAATTAATTTTAATATCATTTTTGTTATATATATTAAATATAAATTTGTTTGTAAAATCAAATAACAGAGGGGACTAGTGTTTCGTGTGTAGGCTTGTGATAAAATGATTCTGGTCTTGCTGATACCTGTATATTATACTTGCCGCTGACGATTGTGTATATATATTGTGTAATAGTGGATATTTTTTGCAGTTAAAAAACGTGCGATTAAAAATATCGACGAGCTGTATATTATTTAAAAATTATAAACAGGTATCTTTTAGTTTCATTTATGGTATAAGTTGTTAAAATAGGTTTTCTTTTTAATTTTAGAGTAAGTATTAGCAACACTAGTTTGATTAAAAACTAAAGCGACAGTAGCGTAATGGTTTAGGGTGCGGCACGCGTATTTAAAAGCCGTGGGCTCAAATCCGAAATTTGACTGCTGCGTGAACCACTTCCGACAAAAGAATTTTTAGATTACCTTGAGTGGTTAACGGAAATATTAGGGGTGTTAATATAGCGTTGCTAGTATTTTCAAATAAAAAAAATAATTAGTTTGACTAGACTAGACGTAGAATAAGAAATTTGACATTTTTTGGTATATATGTGGTATACACTACAAAAGCCTTTTCGGAAATCAGCTTGCTCGGGAGGCTGGAAGTCGTCAAGCCTACGTGCGAGACGATTGGTAACGACTCTAGAATAGCCCGCGGACTAGGCTCAGGACGGAAATCTGTAGTTAGTTAAAACAAGACCACGTATACGTGCAGCATGGCATACGTGGTAGAGCCATGCTGCAGCAATATCATCGTTGTTAGCAGGAATGGGTCGGCAGGACCGGGGAAGGGTCATGCTCTCACTCACTCCCTATATTACAGCATTATTTTATGTATGTCGTATATTATTGAAGTGAAAACTTTTTTAGAATCCTCGTCATTTGAAACTCGATAAAACGAAAAAGCGGTACCTAAAGTGGAAAAACATATATATCAATAGGATTTAGCCTGCGAGATTTTTTTATTTAACTGGCTTTACGGCTCTGGGTTCTAGCCCTTCTGAGCCTATCATTTCTTTCGGAATCTTCATTTTTATCTATTTTTTTCACCAAATTCTAATACGTCACATTGCGAAGTTTTTGGGAGATTTTGACGACAGCTCAACCTAGCGGACAGTTGATGACGACAGCCATAAGGCGCCCAAGTGATCAAAATATCTTGAGGTTTACATTAACATCAAAGCACTTGTTTCGTCGTTTTCTCTAATAGTTCACACGCGCAGACACCTAATTCACAAAATCGCATCACTTTTACGAATCAAAATCCACTTCAAACCATTATTCAAGCGACAAAACAGGAGCGACAATCTGTCTATGGACAAGTTCCGAAAAGCCGATCTTCTAGGCTCTTTCTTTGCGTCTAACTCGACTCTCGATGACGGGGTGAGTACGCCGCCGACCATCCCGCGGTGTGAGTGCCCCATGCCGGAAGTGCACTTCACACAGCGCTCGGTTCGCAAAGCACTCCTCTCCCTGGACATCCACAAGTCGAGTGGGCCTGACGGAATCCCCCCAATTGTGCTGAGGACGTGTGCTCCAGAGTTGGCACCGGTTTTAACGCGTCTTTTCCGGTACTCCTACTCCCTAGGCGTAGTCCCAAAATCATGGAAGACGGCTTACGTCCACCCGATCCCTAAAAAAGGCGACCGCTCTGACTCGTCCAACTACCGGCCAATCGCCATCACCTCCTTGTTCTCCAAAACAATGGAGTCCATTGTAAACTGCCAGCTCGTGAGGTACCTTGAAGATCACCAGCTGATTAGTGACCGCCAATACGGTTTTCGCCGTGGTCGGTCAGCTGGTGATCTTCTGGTCTACCTAACTCACAGATGGGCGGAGGCAGTAGAGTTCAAGGGGGAGGCATTGGCCGTTAGTTTGGACATTGCGAATGCCTTCGATCGGGTTTGGCACAAAGCGCTTCTTTCGAAGCTCCCTTCCTATGGGCTTCCCGAGAAATTGTGCGATTGGATCACCAGCTTTCTTGCAGATCGGAGCATCAAGGTCGTTGTAGACGGTGCAAGCTCCGATTGCAAGCCTATTAATGCTGGTGTTCCACAGGGCTGCGTGCTATCGCCAACGCTGTTTCTTCTGCATATCAATGATATGTTGCATACCCGTAACATTCATTGCTATGCAGATGACAGCACTGGTGATGCTCTTTACACCGGCCGAGCCAATATTTATCGGGAAAACGTCTCCGAGTGCCGGGACAAACTTGTGTCTGAACTCGAGTCTCTGCTGGACAGACTATCGGATTGGGGGCGACTAAATCTAGTCCAGTTTAACCCCCAGAAGACACAAGTTTGCGCGTTAACCGCTAAAAAGAACCCCTTTGTCGTATCCCCTCAGTTTCAAGGCACTCCCCTTGTTGCCTCAGCCAGTATCGGAATCCTCGGCGTCGACATATCGAGTGACGTGCAGTTTCGTGGTCACTTGGAAGGGAAGGCCAAATTGGCCTCTAAAAAGCTTGGCGTGCTCAGCAGAGCGGGACAGTATTTCATGCCGGCACACCGCCTGCAACTTTACAAGGCGCAGGTTCGGCCGCACATGGAATACTGTTCCCATCTCTGGGCTGGAGCTCCCCAGTACCAGCTCCTTCCACTTGACCGCATCCAGCGCAGAGCGGCTCGAATCGTCGACGACCGAGTGCTTTCCGATCGGCTCGATTCACTGGCGCTGCGAAGAGATGTTGCATCTCTTTGCTTATTTTATCGCATCTATCACGGGGAGTGCTCTGAGGAATTGTTCGGATTAATCCCAGCCGCCAAATTTCGTGAACGCACTACACGGCAAACGTCCCGATACCATCCACACCATCTGGATGCTTGGCGGTCCACCACTGTACGTTTCACAAGGAGTTTTCTGCCACGTACAACCTCTCTGTGGAATAGTTTACCACCGGCGATTTTTCCGGACCGATACGACCTGGGGACCTTCAAGAAAAGAGCTTACTCCTTTCTAAAGGGCCGGCAACGCACCCGCAATTCTCCTGGTGTTGAGGTTGATCATGGGCGGCGGTAGTCACTTAACATCAGGTGAGCCGCATGCTCGTTTGCCCCTTCTTCTATAAAAAAAAAAATCTAATGTATATCTATTTGTATTTTTATTTATTTTAACTGCTACATTAATTATATCTAGGTACATAGTTATATCTAGGTTTTATTACTTATTTTCACTATTTTAGTGCGATTTTCGTACCTACATAAAACACACATAACCACCCATATCCCTTGTGTGTGTATATCCCCATTCACATACGCACACAAGTGCACACGCCTCGCACACATATTTTACACTCAGGCATGTCAATATGAATGAAATATAAAATCTCCCAAATTTTTGGGCAATCGATTCGCACTATTATTACCGAAGTCACGCACACTAATGCAGCCATGGTACGTAAGATATGCGCGTCACGTGGTACAAACGCACACATGAATCAAAGACCGGCGTCACTGTGAACGGTGCGATGTGTTAGCAACACGGTATCTGTACCTCTAAAACATCTTTGAATTGAAAGCTGTTGGTAGTGCCTTATAAGCTAAGTGAACCCTGTTCACGAAGACAGGGCTCGAGAAAGGTTAAGAACATAAAACGTGCCTATTCCAGTTGTATCAGGTTTACATTATTAATTTATTATTATTTATCCCTTGCCGCTTGGGAAAGGCTCATAATATATTTATACAAAATACCCGATACAAGGGCTTCGCTCTCTCTCACACGGCTCGCATGCCGTGCGCGGTGAGCGCCAAACATTTTGATGCACCCACCCCCCCGTAGGGAACGCTAATTCGGGAACTGGACCGTAGTCCACAGCAAAATAACTGGCGAACCAGTAAAAGAGGGCTTGGCCCCTTGGTAGTGCATAAAAAACATCAACCGAAGTCGCGCATGTCAATGCGTGTAAACGCCATACAGAATACGAACGAATCCAGCCACAGTGAATGTACGTCACACGGTTAGGGCAAATAGGCAGACTGGCCGTAAACCCTCCGTGAGCGCCACCACCTGCCAGACCGCCGCTCCTGCAGACGTGATGTAAATGTATGGCATCACCACCAATTGCATGATCAGCACGGCTACTAGCAGCAGAGTGACCTCAAGGGAATGGGGTCCCACTTTGTGCGGCTTTCGGCCGCAGCCTTGAGAGTCTCCTCAGATCCTCCCTCCAGCTACCACCCGCATTAGGTCGACACATATGCTCCACCACCCAATACAACGGTAGATATAGCCAAAAGGCAGTTATAAGATGTTAGTAATAATTTGCCATCAGAAAGGGTTTGTGTCACTGACGTTGAGTAAATGCATTTTCGATCATGTTTGTCTCACCCACCAACAAGTTGCCTTCAATCATTCAAAGGTGCGAAAGTTACAGAGATATATTATTATGTTGTTATATAAAACATCATGGAGGTCAGACAGTCTGCAGACCCGTAATGAAGGGACCCGACTTGGACAAGAGTAAATAGCTTTTTCTAGCTAAGCCAGTGTACTTTATCATTTTATCAATCTAACCAAACAACAAAATTAAGCAAACCATTAGGTAGGGTCGAGTCGGGGAAAAAATAAAACGTTATGAAGTTGCCCGTAATGAGTTGATATTGAACTAAACATAAATAAAAGTAAAAAGTAAAGTTACAGCCTATATACGTCCCACTGCAGGGCAGTGGCCTCCCCTCATTTACAAGAGGGTTTTAGGGCAAGAACGAGTCCGTGGCGCTACCCCAATGCGTGTTAATATTTAATTTTTTTTCTTATTCCTCAGACATGTAGATTTCCTGACGATGTTTTCCTTCACCGCCGAGCACGTTACCACGTGCTCAGCGGTGAAGGAAAACATCAGCACTTAAAATTGCAATTAACTATTGCATTGCTGGCAAGGGGGGGGGGGGTCAAACCCGGGTTGCTTGCATTGTGTTATATTTACAGCGAGCGTTAACCATCTGAGCTACCACGGCTAACAATAAATACTAGGTACATACATATTTTTTGTATGACAAATTTACGGAACAAGCTGTGAATTTTTGTTCTGGTTCAAATGTTCCTTTTTAATATTCTGTGGAGTGTATCTCAAGGCATAAAAGCGTTTCTTTTATGTTTTCTACGTAAGACATCTGCGTTTTATATAGTAATAAGCAGTCAAATGTGAAATACCTTTTGCTTAATGTCCAACCTAAAAATTGAATTATGGACGAATTTCAACCAAAGTGCCACCATTAGTTATTTTAAAACGGCTACGGTTATATTTAAAGTTGATATCCTTCATAACTAGCTAAATTAATTTTTATTAAATATACGACAAACCTTTAGTAATGCAGTGCCTGCAAAAGTTGTGCAATAAGGCGCCAGATTATTATCATAACCATATGTATGCAAGGCTTTATTCAGTATCTATGTTTGTAGAAATGGTAACCACTACAAAGACGTGATGTCTATGAGGCCTGTGTGTATTACAGACGTATTTGAAAAGTTCTTAGACCTCTGTCGACTTTTGTGTGCTAAAGTTCGTAAAGATTGCGAAAAAGCAGGTGAACTTGTCACGGATTCAACGCATCTTGAAGATGTTTGTGTGTGGAAGCTTATTTGAGACTCATTTTTGTGCATTTTGGCACGAGAAAAAAAAAGAACTTGTTTGATCGTTGAAGGGAAACTTTCTCGTCCGCCGTATCTTGAGGAGTCTGACAAGTTTTGAGGTATATATATCTGACGAGAAGATGTCAGAGTAAGAATCAGCGCTCCATACCATTTTCATCGGGGACAATATGCGTAAATAGTAATGACTCCTTATTATCACCCACACTCTATGAAGGTGCCATAACAAAGAATAAAAACTTAAACAGTAATTTAAATATTAAAAAACATAAAGTTATTATGTATTGTGATGACAGGTAAACATTTGGGCATGATGTTAAGTAACCATTTAAAAGGACAAGTGATTAGTAATTATTGTATGCCTGGAGCATCCTTTAGTCATATAACGAATAAAGTTTTAACTAGTAAGTTTTGTCCTAATAGCACATTACTAATTCTTGTTGGGATAAGAGGCAATGTAAACAAAAATCAATTGTCAATTATTAAAATATATTTATTACCTCAATACTTTAAATGTACATAAACTTATCTTGTTTACATTGCCTTACATACAGGGTTGGCCACAGGAGAATAAAATAAGATATGATTTAAATTTATGAATGAATAATTTGTCATGTAACAATAATTTAAATTTGACATTTAATTGTAATAATTATACCAATAGAATTAATTGAATTGACATTAATAATTTAATTAAGACATTTTTGACTACAGATAGGTACATATTACCTATCCAAATATAATTTAAGACAGATAGCAAATGTGCTATCTTATTATTTGTATATTAACTCAGCTAAGGACTTGGCTACCCAGACATCTGCTCCTATTGAGCAGCATCATGATTTGACATGCATTTTGGAATCCGTTCCAAGTAATTTATATTAGAAAATGAGACAATAGAGCTAATCTAGAGAAATAATAAAAGAGTTATAATAATTTAAATAATTTAGAATGTAGCTTACAAATCCTTAATAGTTGCAATTGTATAACTCCACAAAATGATAATAAAAATTGTTTACACCTGGTGCATCAGAATATACAAGGCATGATAGGCAAGGAGCTAGAAATTGAATTGTTCTTAAATAGCAACAATATTCATATTTTATGTATTACTGAACATTGGTTAAAAGCTCATAATTTAATGTTTAACTTCAGTAATCACCAAGTGGTCAGTTCTTTCAATAGAGAAACGGTTTTAAGAGGCGGCTCCTTAATTTTAGTTAGTAAATTATTTTCATGTAAAGAACGTAAAGATATTGTGAGCCTCTCTGTTGAGCGAACTGTAGAAATGGCATGTGTTAAGTTTGAGCACCTCATTGTTGTGAGCGTTTACAGACCCCCGTGTTCTTTATATGATACGAGGGCGGCACTAAAAATTTCGGGAATCAAGGAAGTGACAAAACATTACTATTTAAAAATGTATTTATTGCTTTTCGAAGTATTCTCCGCGAAATTTGACACATTTTTCCATACGATGGAACCAATCATTAAAGCAACCATTCCATTCGGAAGTTGGGGTCTCCAAAATGGCCGTTTTGTAGGCGTCCACAGCCTCTTCAGGTGATGAAAATCTCTGTCCACGCAATTTATTCTTTATTTTAGGGAAAGTATAGAAATCATTAGGGCTTGGGTCGGGGCTGTACGGCGGATGGTCTAATTATTCTATGTTTTCTTGCTCTAAAACTCTTTTGTTCTGTGTACGGTGTGAGAACTCGGATTGTCGTGATGGAGGATGATGCGACGGTTGCAGTTCTCTTTACGGAGTTCAGAAACGACCTGTGGCAAACAAATGCTAGCATACCATTCTGCATTAACCGTTCTTTGTCCCTCAAGAGGAATAGTCGTAATATGGACGGTTTTGGAGACAAACGTGGCCACCATTTTTTTTGCAACACTCCGTGAATGAACAATTTTTGTTGGCTTTAACTCATTTTCGAACACCCAAACTCGTGACTGGTTTTTTGTTTCGAGTTCGTACGCATATATCCAGGATTCGTCACCTGATACGATGTTGTATACAGCATTTGAGGATCCTGCGTGGAATCTTTCGAGAGTTCTGACGCACCAAGTAACGAGAGCCGCGTTTTGCTCTTCACAGAGTCACATGTCAATCTTCCTCAATCAGCTTACGCACAGCATCAACGTTTTCTTGGGTGACTGCAGTTTTTAGACGACCTTGACGGGGATCATCACTGAGCTTGACACGTCCACGTTGAAATTCAGCAAACCAGCGATAAATTGTCGCCACCATCTCGTGTCATGGAATATAGATTATGAAATTAATATGTTCAGATGCGACATTTCTGTGGGTAAAGGGACAAACAATCACACCACTCTGTCTCATTTCTATGCAAGACGTATGCATAAATTTATCTTTATCGTGTGCGAATGTGAAAGAAGACGTCAATTTGTCTACAGGTTTCTCTGTCTACGGTTGTTCATGACTGGTTGTTGTGTTTGTTTTGCTTGTGTCTTTTTCTAAGATTTAGCTAGTTTACGAAGTCGAGTTGAGAATAATTTCCTTCGTTTACATGATGTGCAATGTGTTAGTCAGTGATTCGTTGTGAAATACGAAATAGTGACTAAAAACTACGCTGCAATGGGGAATAAAGAAAATAGAAAAAGTGTTCTAAGCGCAACAGCTCACCAACCGTTGACGACAGTGAATTATTTAGGTTTCCGAAACCCACAGTTAAGTGTATTTTGCGGTACGTATACAATATACATATTCACTATTTAATAAGTTCTAACTTCAATCTCAATTTCAGTTGAATTCTTTAATTGCGCAATATGGGTATAGATTGTGGAACAGTGGTCAATTTACATTATTGATCGCCATATTTAGGCTCATGCCATGCAAAAATTCTAAGTCTCTTTTGTCCAACTTATAATGAAGATTGTTTCTCTTTAACCACTTAAAACATGTGATTGGTTTGTAAACCACTACTTTGATAATATTTGTATTTAATAATTATAATTTTTTTTCAGCTGTAAATTGTGGGCGAAATATTATATTCCTTTCCAAGAACAGCTATATATACTATACTGCTTTAGCTTTCCAGACAAAGTTACATAATAATCCAGAATGCTGTGTCAAAAACATTTTCATGATGGTTAATTTAATGATGCAACCAAGAAAAAGCTCTTAATGTAAAAAAAATGTATAATGTATGTGGTTAAAATGTTACATCCACACTAGGATTTTCCCCTGTATCGTAGGGGCGGTTTACGTACATACATTTCACAAAGACAAATAGACAAACCCGGAACATATATTTGTAGGCCATACAAATACTTGTTCCGTGCGGGATTCGAACCCGTAGCCCTTGGCGCTGCAACTCAAAGACACTACGCCACGGAGCCGTCATTAAAAACAAGTAAATTGATAACTATAACAGTGTCCTTCGAATTTTGTAAAGGTGAAACTGTGGAGTTTTTTGTATTTTAGTTAAGGATTACTCAGATATTTTATATGGGGATTCCTATATTCAGAAGTGGACTTTGATAGGCTGTAATGAAGATGATGATGATTATTCAGATGACCATCATCTGGATCTAAAAAAAAATTTTTTATAGGATACGGTGACAAACGAGCACACAGTCGACCTCATGGTAAGTAGTTCCTGCGGCCCATAGACATCTACATCTATCCTCGATTACGAATCAAAATGCAGATGAGTTGTCACCCGTGAGGACACCCGTGATAGGATGAAATATTCTGGTTTACTATGAAAGTAATGTCAATGAATATAATGTTAATTTAACCCTTGAAAACTCGGCGTCTCCATATGGAGACGTCAATGTCTCCTTGTTAGACCGCGCCAAAGAGTACACTAATATTTAGAGGGACGCCTTAGAACCAAAGAGTATATGATCACTAAGTTTACTCGAAACCATAGATAAGATTATAAATAACATTTAAAAATAATTATATTATTATATAGTTCACATATAAACTTAAAAACTTAGTAATATTAAGTTGCTGATAGACACGCTCTACTTAAAAAATTATATGCGTGTAAGTTTACTCGAAACCATAGATAAGATTATAAATAACATTTAAAAATAATTATATTATTATATAGTTCACACATAAACTTAAAACCTTGGTAATATTAAGTTGCTGATAGACACGCTCTACTTAAAAAATTATATGCGTGTTATGATATTCAGTGGAATCTCTATAACTCGAACCTCGTTAAGGTGAATCCCTGACCAAAATGTTGCGAAAGTGCGTTTTTCAGACTCTATTATCTCATTAGTTATGAAAAATAAACTACATCCAAAAGTACATTATTATTGTTCGATATCTTATCATCGCATTCCACGTTCTGATTTATTTTTATGTGCCATAATTACATTTAAAATCAACTTTTAAAAAATGACTAAAATTCTTGATTACATGCATCTGTTGCTAAACGCAACGCTCTAATCATTTGAGGATAACACTAATGGATAGATAATTAAGAAAACTATATTCTCTACGTTTTATTTAAATTTTTAAGTTCGTTTTTTCTCTTTTAATTGAAATAATTCCGAAAATTGTGTGACTTCTATTCGTTCGCAGAGTGCGGGCGGCATTACGCTGTATGCGTTCGTAGGAGGTGGCCGCGTCGCTGGTCGCCGCGTCCGTATTTCGCCGCAAACATAATATTAATTGAGTACCTACCAACCGATGCGCTTACGTCACGGTATATTGCAACTCGGCCGTATCTTAGAAATAAATCTTACAGCCGTGCGGTACGTAAACATGCGATAGGGCTGCCTGCCTCCAGCATTTTTACATTTGCCCATTGATTTATGTGTTTTATAACTCAATGCATTTTCCTACTTTGTGTTTCCATTTAGTTTTATGATTGTACTTAAATATACTTTTTTATATAAACAAATATATAATAGGTACTTTGTGAATTGAATAGGAAGTGTTCAATAAAAATGCGTGTCGTTTTATGATTGGTAGATTTAATTAAAAAACCATGTTTATGTTTGAATAACAAATCGGTCTTATAAATTTGCGGCCGAAAAATATTTGCGTCTCGGCTGAGACGTACGAAATGCTTTATTATTAAAATTTTAAATATAAAAAATCCGCATTATAATATATAGTATAGTAGTATAGTATAGTAGTAGTAATATATAATATATACATTATAATATATAGCTTAATTAAAAATTGTTTTGGTAAACATGGACAAGTTGGAGTAAAGGAATATCTTTTACTTGGTTATAGATACCTGCAGCTACTTTACAATTTATATGTTTGGTTTTAAATGAAGTTTGGATTTATTATTTTTTTATTTCTATTCTATTTTCTGAAAGAGTCCTAGGAAAGGAATTATCCACCGCGCTGCCCCACTGCGTG
This sequence comes from Parnassius smintheus behrii, assembly GCA_036936625.1. Taxonomy (NCBI): domain Eukaryota; kingdom Metazoa; phylum Arthropoda; class Insecta; order Lepidoptera; family Papilionidae; genus Parnassius; species Parnassius smintheus. The sequence goes on along the minus strand of JAUPFT010000017.1, from coordinate 18,211,966 downwards.
TTGGCGAACTTTGCATGTCTTCGAAATATTTTTTTTTCTTATTTCTCAGACATGCAGGTTTCCTCACAATGTTTTCCTTCACCACTGAGCACGTGGTAAATCAACACTTAAAATTGCAATTACAATATTATTGGTGCCGGCGGGGATTGAACCCGGTTTGCTCGCACACTGTGAAAATTTTAGCAAGCGCTAAGCATCTGAGCTACCACGGCTCCTCTCCTCTCGAGCTAGAGACTTTATTTTATTTATCGTCAGGCCTGTTGGTCTAGTGGTTAGTGACCCTGACTGCTATGCCGCAGGTTGTGGGTTCGATTCCCACCCAGGACAAATGTTTGTGTGATGAGCACGATCATTTGTTCTGTGTCTGGGTGTAATTTATCTATAATATTTATGTATTTAGAAATATATGAGTATGTTTATCAGTTGTCTAGTACCCATAACACAAGCTCTGCTTAGCTTGGGACTAGATGGCGTTGTGTGATAGTTGTGGAATATTATTATTATTATATTATTATTGTTGGGGTATCTGTATAGTTTTCTCATCTGGTTGGTTTTTATAAATATATAACTATAAATTAAAATGAAAAGATAAATATACATAAATATCAATAAAATAAAATAAATACAAAAAATACATAAATAAATAAAAGCCCAACCAGATGGAAGCCCTCGGCAGGGGACACCAAACGCCCAAGGGTTAGGGGGAAAGGGAAAGAAACCGGCGGACGATGCGGGCAGTATCAAGGGGCAACGCCTTCTGCATTTGAGCCCGGAGCGGTCCGTCACGGAGTCCCAGTCGCCTCAGATGACCAGAGAGGCTAACTGGGATTAGCCCATTCGCAGAGACGACTACAGGAATAATTTCGGTCGGCAGACCACCCCACATGTCGGTCACCTCGTGAGCCAGGTCCAGATATTTTGATTGCTTATCTGTTTCGGCTTTCACGAGGTTCTCGTCATACGGGATGGTAATATCGACCAAAAATATCCTTGACTGTGCCCGGTCCGTCAGCACAATATCAGGTTTATTCGCAAGAATAGTCCTGTCTGTGATGATGGCCCGGTCCCAGTAGAGCCTGGCGCGGTCATTTTCGAGCACGGCTTCCGGCAAGTACATGTAATACGGCAATTTCCGGTCCACGAGACCGTATTTCAGAGCGAGCTCCTGGTGTAGAATTCTGGCTACTAGGTTGTGCCTGTGCAAGTAATCAGAGTTAGAAAGTGCCGAACAACCGGAGATGACATGCCTAAGTGACTCCCCGGGATGGCGACAAGCTCGACAGACGTCGACGGTGCCATCCTTTAGGATGTATCTCCGATAGTTGTTGGTCTTAATAACCTGATCCTGTATTGCACAGACAAAACACTCGGTTTCCCCGAAGAGGTCACCGAAACGTAGCCAGTTGAGGGAGGCGACTGTATCTACGAAGGGCTCATGAAGAGTCCTGTAGTACCTCCCGTGGAACTCCTTCTCCTTCCATACGATCTCCCGGTCTGAAATACTAAGCACTGCTGGGTCCTGCCATTGCTCGTGGGCTAAGGATAGAGGGGTAAGCCCTTTATCACTAGAAAGGACGTCATTATAGAATGGATCATCCGATCTCGCCAGGAAGTAATCACGGAGGCTGCACATTTCGCGATTGTGCATGGTGAGCGCGCTCAGAAAACCACGCCCACCATGCTTTCGCGGCAAGTACAGCCTCACTACCGACGATCTCGGATGATGCATCCTATGGGACGTCATGGTAGTGCGGACTTTTCTATCCAGGGCGTTAAGTTCGGTCTGAGTAGACCTGAGTATGCCAAAGGTATATATGAGGACAGGCGTATATATGCGTGTGTCTTATTCACATCGGACAAAAGGCTGTTAAGCACTTTGGTCAAGCGTGCATAAAACACGTCGCAAACTGACTGTTTCATACCAGCCTCATCGATACCGATGTTCTGTGACATACCCAGGTATCGGTATGTCTTTAAGTTGACGGGCATAGATAAATCTATGCCCTCAGAGTTAGCAACCCTTCCCCTTTCAACATGAAGGACCGCACACTTATGCTTTTGCTTACTTACCTATATTATTATTATTAGTATTATTATTTACGGTACAATTTTTGTCGCATGCCAGCGCTTACTTTTGGTTCTGGCAAAAAGTTGTGAAACGTCACAAACGTCAGAATTGTGCAAATGTTGGTCGCGGATATTTTACCTGCATTTCAAAATTTTATTGTGAGAGTATTTTAAACTATTTTTACGGATTTGATGAACCATATTAAATAAAAAATAGTCTCCTATCTTTCTATGTTTTGATCTCCTAAAACGAGTTTGAGTTGGTAAAATCAAGGCAAACTTAGGGTAGGGTTGTCAATTATTATTTTGATAATAAAACTAGTGAAATTCCGCGGTTTTATATGCGCAAGCGTGTACGTAGTTAGAACATAATATAACCTTTATGTTTTACATAAATATCCTAAAAAACTTATTATTTTAATATTTTACTAAGTACCTATAAAATTAACAAGTTTATTGCATTTTTATTTGAGTAATTTTTTATGCAATTTCTTTATCTACGTCTATTTTTAGGAACCTTTATTTAGTCTGAATCATACATAACACTATATTCCTGTTTTGCTTACTTATACGTAGTTTTCTTTTTTGCAGTTACAAATATCTTGTGAGTTTGAAAAAGGCAGTAATGAAAAAAAAAATAAGAATAATAATAATTGACGTCAGCCAACCAAAAATAACAGTAATAATATAATATTATTTTGTATTTATTTTATTTTATTGATATTTATGTATATTTATCTTTTCATTTTAATTTATAATTTTTGTATATTTAAATATTTATAGAACCGAACCAGATGAGAAAATTATACGGCTCCAACGATTTTAGCGACGAACGCTTGGATTTATTTTTAGAAAATGTCCTTTTGTCCATGTTTTCAGCCAATAAAAAACTGCTACAATATAAGAAGGTAAATTTCGACAAATCACTAAGGGTCGTTATAGCTCAGGTGGTATTTCGGTCGGGCGTGATATCGGAGTTCCGTGGTTAGCGTCTTGGCTTTGGTCCCGCTTTTTTTTTCCTTTTTTTTCAAGTTCCCTTCTTTTGTGAGAAAATCTATTATTTCAAACCCTTTTTTTTTAGTAATTTTTAAATATACGAAAATTTTAATTTTAAAAATTAAAAAAAATATATCTATTTAGTTACTAATGCTATATTTATTATTTTAATAATTACCTACCCAGTAGGTAAATATTAAAATAATAAATGTAGCATTATAAATAGTAAATCTCCCTCAAACTCAATTTACTAATATTGTTCCTAAATAAGGAATAGCAGATAAAAGATTAGTAGGTAATAACTATTGCTCCTCAAAATTATATTTGACCTCAAAGTAAAACATATCCTAAAATTCAGTAGCTAAATAAAATAATAATACCTACTATTCAAGTATATTTTCAATATGTAAGTAAATGAAAATAACAAAAATGAAGCACCATTAGCATGTAAAGTTCGTATCCATAATTAATATTTCGACAAATATTATAATTTACACTATAAAAAGCTAATTCAATATTAGCAGTATAGTATATAGTTAAAAATAATCAAAATAGTCATTTTTATTAATTAGATAATATATCAGAATACATAATTCTAATATAATGCAACTAGTATACCGAATAAAGAAAATTAAAATACATTTATCAATGTACGCCGTGTCTATTTCCATAGTATAGTCATTGACATTGAAAAAATAATACTACGTTCGTAGCAGTAGGTGGCGTCTTGAAGATTTCTTACGCGATATATTGTAGCGAGCGCCGACAGACCAAACGCTCAAGGTCGTTCGCTGGAGGTATCACCTTAAGTTGAAATCCTCAGTAAGTCAAAAATTGCCATTCCCTTCCGCTGAACACCTAAATACGCGGTATCTCGAATTATTAGACTTTGTAGCTCGAAGAAAATGTTATTTCCCTACGAAATATTGATAATAGATATTTATACCCTATAACTCAAATTTCAAAAATGAGACTCCGTAAGTCGTAGTTAGTAAACAATAATGACGTCTTACTTGGAATTCCCCGAAATAATAGCAATAAAATCCGGGTTCTTAATCATAAAGTAGCTGCCGTGTCACCTGCCGAGCGTCGGCCGAGCTCGGCGGGTGACGCTGGCAGCTATGCGTGACATGTCCTATAACTCAAAAAGTATGAATGTTAGAAAAAAAAGTTTCAAACAAAAGTTTTGGAAAATAAACTGATCTTTCAAAATAAATTTATGCATTCTATTGATTAATCTAATATTTCAAGAGTTATTAGCCGCGATAGAAAAACCGGTTCATTAAATGGGCCATAAACCGTAAACGGTAAGTTTTACAAAAAAGTTTGCTGGAAACAAAAGATGCGAAATTTTATTTTCTACAATAATTGTTTGTATAACTTTTGCCTTAAAGTGCATTGTTTCCGAGATATCGGCTGAAAATGTTTTTTCAAAAAAGCAGGATCCTCAAAAAGGACAACATTATATCCACTGAAGAACAACCCACAAACATTTAAAAAAATTTAAAATTACATACCTAAGGAAAATTTTTGTAATCTAATATTTAATATGTTTTAAAATTTTGAATTAAAATTATTCTATTTATGAGTTGCATTTAATACTTAATATATTGCATATAATATAGTGACCAAACTTTACCTGTAACCTCGCAGGGTCACGAAATTTTCATCACCTTTTGGCTCATGACCAAAATGGCGGGAGTTGCAAATTTTTGCTTAGTTCAAAATTTAGATATATTTTCACTTTGAGAGAATATTTATGGATAAAACTTACAGGAATTCTTGTTAAATGTATAAACTATCGAATAAAATTATTTTTAGTTGCTAGAAATTGTAATAAAATTCATAAATTACCCTTTAAAGCATAGTAGTAGTAGATACTTCACTTTTAGTCACGAAAGTACTAATATTTTAAATTCTACTCGTTTGTTTTTTGAGAAATCTGTATAAAAATGTTTGAAAATACGTATATTTTTATGTTTTATGTGTTTCTATTCGTTACTCATACCAAAATATTAAAATAATAAAAAAATTAAAAAAGAAATCCGAAATTCATTGTTATTTGTATGAATTTTCAAACAATATTTCAAATATATTTTTGTGTGAATTTGAAATAAATACAACGTCAAGTTATTTAAAATATGGGCTAAAATTTCCAATATGGACCATCGATTTCAATGCCCATATTTTTTTTGGATAGTACTCACTAAAAGAAAGCGTTTTACAAACTTTTAGGTTGCGGAAACTTACGGTTCATGAAATATATTTTTTTAACTTTTCATACAAATTGGCAAATAACACGCAATTATAAAATAAATTTGAGATATAATTGATGTCAAACGTCAATCACTTCACGTTTCAATTAGTGTAGGGTTCCGGAAAAATTGAAAGTATGAAAGTATGAATACCTACTCGATACCAAGTATCGCATCAAAAGTATCAATACTACTTGGTATCGAGTACATTTCGTTAAATTTTGGAGATTTTAACTTTCCAATATGGACCACGACCAAAAATATTATCAAAAGAAAATTATTATTAGTGGGTTTTGCACTTGTGTGTAGGAAGCTTATTTATTAATTAACTTGTTTTTGATTAAAATATTTATATTATGGTTATTGTAGACATTCTGTGATTTGTGATTGTGCATATTACCAATTCATTCATAACTGTATATCTTATATTATTATGTTTATCATTGTTTTACGTAAGTAATTGAAATATTGTAATCAATATTGATTTTCTTTTGGTGTGTAAACTCACCTAATGTCTATGTAGAAATAATTAAGCTTCTGGAGAAATTTTGTCTTAAGTAATTTATGTTTTTAATTTTAATTTGTATTTGTATTTTGAATAAATAAATAGAAATTGTGTAATATTTGTTCTTTTATTTAGCCCTGGGATAGGCAACTCAAAAAATACCTCAAATAAAAAAAAAACAAAAAAAAAGCGTTCAAATTTTCTCGCCACACAAGTGGAGGTAGGCTGACCATAGATGAAGCTAGTGGGTATATGTTACATTTCTTATATTTTGTATGAAATTGTCGTTCTTCTCCGATAAGAGTAATAGCTAATAGTGTTCTGTGTTTCTATCCCGCTACTACTAGAAGAATATATCATCTATAAGATATGATTTCATTAAATTAATTCTTTTGTCATTTATTTCATAAAGAATATAATAAAGAACTATATTTCGAATTTCATGCAATATCGTTTATTTCTATATAGTCTACGCCTAAAAAAAAGAGGAAAAGAACAGATTCTTCCTCATGAGCAGCTGATGGGAATGGCCAAAGAACGCATTATATTTTTCATATCTTTAATATTTTGCTCTTACATCGCACATGCAGCAGATATCTAGAATACCAAGTAGACTTGCAGTAGTTACTGAAATATTCCTAAATTCCTCCATAATTTAACCAATAGACAAGTCAGACAAGTTTCTAAGGGCTATTCCCGCTTCAGGGCTTAAATAAAATATACTTAAAGTATTTCACTCAACATTTTTTAATAACACGATGATATAAGTATTATTAAACAAGTATATACATAACATAAACATACATAAACACTCACGCCTGTCACCCAGAGGGGTAGGCAGAGACTACAGACTTCCATTTGGCACGATCCTGACACACCTCTCTCGCCTCCTTCACATCCACACACCTACGCGTACATGCTCGTCGGTTAAGGGTACTCCTAATTTGGCCCGTTTTTAATAGATCGCTAATTTGGTCGATACATTTTTGCCTCGGGCGTCCCTTTCCGACTCTGCCATTCACTTCTGCAACATAAATTTTCTTTGTCACTCTTTCCTCATTCATTCTTTCCACATGACCAAACCACCGAAGCATTCCTTTCTTAATCCTGGTCACAACATCATCTTGCAAACCACACTCTTCTCTTATGACATAATTTTTCACCCTGTCATTCAGATTCAGCCCTAACATACTCCTTAACGACCGCATTTCTACTGCATTTATTCTACTCTCGTGCTTCTTCTGCCACACCCAACTTTCACTACCATACGTAAAGTAGGGACCAACATAGCATTGTGAATTGCCATACGTGCCTTTTTTGACTCTTCACAATAGAGTGTAGGGCCCCATTTACTCTGTTTCCTGTATATATTTGATAAATGAAAAATATAATGTATTGATTACTAAACAACATAAATTACAATTATATATTTTTAATGATTTATAGACTTTATATGGCGTTTTATTTAACCTTGCATTATTTATTGGTTAAGTGTAAAACAAATTTTTGCAACAAAAGTTGTACAGAATAATTTTTTTATTATAAATGCAAAAAGCAATAATACCATTAGACCTTCGACCTCGAATATCATGAAGCAGGGTCACGAGATTTTACAAGACTTGGGACAACATTTAGAATGCCAAAATGAAGATTTATACAAGTTTACAGCTTATTGTCTCTCATTCCAAGGTGAAACCCCTAATGTGACTGGACTACTTATGGGTCTGGTTTCGGTGGATCTACTGTCTCACTTACAGTATTTTGTTTCACTATCTGGTGGCGACTAATCCATTATTCTTTGGATTCCTTTCTTATTTTTTTTGAATCTATTACGCTCTAATATTTTCATTAAGAGTTTCGGGGATATTACGTCACCCTGTCATACACCTCTCTGCAGTTGGATACGTTTCGTACTCTGGTTCTGTACTCGGAAAGCGATAAAATCCGTAAAAACTATCAAACGGATAGTCATTGTAGTCCTACTGTACAAACACTTCAGCACTTCGATATACCGACAGTTTTGGCACCGCTGAAGGAACTGCAGCACTCCCTAAATTTCGACGAAACCAAAGGCTTTCTCATAGTCCACATACGTAGGACAAAGTGGCAGTTTGTACCCTTCGGTCTTCTGTACAATTTGCCGAAGGGTATGTATATAGTCTATGGTGCAGCCTTTTCGGAAACCGGCTTGTTCGGGAAGCTGCAAGTCGTCGAGTCTGTGTGCGAGACGATTCGTAATGACTCTCGAAAACAGCACGTAGATGTGGCTCAGAAAGAAAATCGGTTTGGAGTTCTTTAAGAGAGCGTTGTCGCGTTCTTTGAAGAACAAGACCACCGCAATTCTGCTCTTCGCCACCGGAGTATCCACCATGGAGGACGAAATTAAAGAGCTTCTGAAGGACTTTAAGTACTGGTTTTCCAACCGCGTTCAGAAACTTCGCTGTAATTCCATATTTGCCCGGGGACTTATCGATTTAATGAGCTGGAGAGCATGGAGCATTCTAATCTCACTCAGACTGACATCCGGGATATCATCGGAAGAGTGTCGGTTAAGACTTGCTCTTGGATCGTTATTCCCACTTGCGTGCGGCTCCAACGATGATATGTACCGCTGCCTCTATGGGCAGCGGTACATATCATCACACCTCTCAATCTCACTCAAAATCCCCCGTGTCCCAGTGTCCCGGAAACGATGCTGCCACATTCGGTCTTAAGCTTCGACAGTTGGCTCTTTCTGGCAGACAGATCTCTTGCAACGAATTTGTAGCCCTGGTTCCGCTCGATCGCTTCATCAATACGAGTTGTATTGAAGTTGCGTAAGTCCCGCCGCA